>CATIWR010078737.1:0-15208 GCA_949677035.1 Omphalea diandra
TATCACATTTGAGGATAATTGATTTTTAAATTCTCAATTTCAGATTTCCAAGTACATATTTGAGTAGCAAATATGATTAAAAAAATAAATTATATATGTGCAACTATATTATTGATATTATATACGATAAATCATATGCACTATAAATATATTTTAATTACATAAATTAAAATTAATAAAGATATATAATTAATTTTAATTTTAATTTTAATTTGTCATTTAATAAGCTACATTTATTGACCACTTAGCGTTGAAAGTGACTGGAATGATAGTTCTAACAAGTAGTTTGGCCTATTGGATCCACTGTTGTTTTCGATGAGTAAGCTCTTCGCTGGTATTGATATACTTCCTGTTGTTCCTGATAGAGTAGGGCAAGGAAGAAATGCAGCTTAACCAGTTAACAAGCAAGGTAATTCAGTCGAAGCTGGGAATTCTTTAATAACCCTATAGTGAAGATTCGCAGCTTCATCAGAAGTAGAAGCAGGGAATTCTTTTGTGTGGAAAGAATATACTTTGAGGAACAACAGAACAAAAGAAACTGACGATCGGATAGACATGGCAGGCGTTTTACTTATAGGGAAAACTTCACTACTTAGCCGGATACTTTATTTCATAGACACAATGAGACGATTCCTCCTCATCATAAAGAAAAACCATGAAAGGAGAGGCCTCTGAGGATAGTCTCCCTACAGGAAGACTCCTATATGTTAGAATTATAATATGTCATTACATTAATTTTATAATTGAGAAAAGAAAAAAAATTAGGAAAATAAAGTTAAAAAGCATAAATTTTAAGAAATATTTTGTCAAATAAAAAACAAATATTTAAACTATATGAATTATTGCATAAAAAATTATTAATTTATATAGTTAATGATTATACATAATGTCAAAAAAAAATTAGGATGACAATGCAAATCGAATTTGGTTAGCCTGATAATTTTTAGTAAATTTCTAAAAATTAACCAATATTAGAATAAATGAATTTTCTTTAAAACAATTAAATGCATTTCTTATGAAAGTAAAATTACTCTTATCAAACTTTTATATCACGAGGGTAAAACTCATCACTGATTATTAATAATTAAAAATCATTATTATTGAAAATAATTAGATTTTATATTTTCTCATGTAATTTAGAAAACATTAAAATTATTTAGACTTGCATCATGAAATTAATATTTAATCATTGACTATCAACCATTATTAATTATTATGGTTAGAAATAATTATATTTTATGTTTTTCTCATGAAATTTTTACTAATATTCAGTATAAATAGAACAAAGTAATTTGTCTACTAAATTTCACAAAAATAAAAATTTTAGATACAACTCATTAAATTATTATCCATATTAATTGCAGATTAACTAAGCAATATATTGATAAAGTATTTTAAAACTTGAAAAAATAAAAATAAAAAGATATTTAAAAATAATTATTAAATGATGTCTCGTCAATTATTAGTGTGGCATTATATTGGGTAATGAATCAATAATGTAATATGTTACCTTAATTAACTTAAAATTTTATCATGTGCTAAAAGTAAAATGTAGCTCAAATTATTTATGTTTGTCTCAATGTGTTAAGAGACGCTGTCAATTTCGACATCAGGACCACAGGAAACAAATTTCCAACAATCGGACGGCTGTTTTCGTTAGTTTCCTATCGAAGGACCATCGCTGTCACATTGCGTGAGCTGTACTGGAAACTTTTTTGTCCTTTCTCAGATCCAGTTGGAAACTTTGGGCCCAAATAGCCAAAGAAGCCATGACACCTGCCACAAGAAATCCAGAGCTGTCGAGCACGCCCGCTAATAAAGGGCGATAGGTGGGACCCGTAAATCCCATTTGAGCGGATGAAAAACTTCGCGTCGAAGATAATGAAGGTGGAGTGGTGACCATTTCATTCTCGCTTAATTTTCTCCTACGTTGGGTTGGTATTTATTTAGGAGCACTTTTTTTTTTTTTTCAGTTACAATTAGGAGAAGAAGAGACTCAACTCATATTAAACTCCAATCGAGATATACATTTATCGTCAGATTAAACTTATGAGTACATTTATTTAGGTATAACTTTTTGTGATGCAAATAATGTGAGAAAATAGTGTTTAAATTATTTTTTAAATGAAATACATATAAAATAAGTGAACTCTGTAATAATATATATATACATATATAAAATATAATATAATACTGTTATATAACATTTTAAAACATATATGTAATATATTAATTATTTGTGATAATTTTATTAAAATAAAAATTATTTAAATTCATATATAATATGCAATAATAAAATCATTATCTAAAATTTTCAAAATTATACTAATTATGATATCATAATATAATACCATATACAATATTAAAATATTCACGACGTAAAATATTATCTTTTCATTTATTATCTGTTTTTACTTATATAAATGTTTATATTTATAATTATATTTACCTTATATGAAACGAGTAGATAATTTAATTATACTAAATTGTATCTAATTTTAATTTTAAATATTTAATATTTGTATCGCCCAAGTATTGTCTATTTAGTTTATACAATGTTTTTTATTTATTTTTTGTATCTATTTAATTGAATGAATTTCTTTAATTTTATTAAAAAAGTATATATTTGAATATAATTCTAGAGCAGATTACTACTTACATAAACTCTAAAATTATACCTATCATTTACCTTTATTTATTTATCACTTTTAGTTTTTCGAATTACATTTTATTTTGTATTGATTGGCATTGAGAAATAAGGGTATACACGCATCTTATTTTAAAATTATGTGCTTAAAACACAAATCTCCTGCCCATCCTTCCCTTTTATATCCCTTGCCCACCTTACTTTTTTCTTTTATCGGTGTCATATGGTCAAATCACTCCTATTAGAGCATGACTATTTGTTATTAGTTAGTTAGCAGGGAAAGAGATGAATTATAGTCCATACCAAACACCTGCATTATTGGTAAGATTATAAGCCCATAAAAAAAAAAAAAACTTTTAATTTTTGAAAAAATTGAACCTGAAACACTAAGAATATGTTTGGTGTGATATAATGGGTTATAGAATAGAATGACCATTTCGTCATATGGCCGATGATTTTATTTGGTAGACTAAAATTTTTTTAGTCCACTGTAATGAAGGATACAACTGCTATCTTTATTCCTTCAAAATCATTTCATCTCATTACTGTCAAATTTTAAAGATTCATCATTATATTACATCTCTTTTTTTTTCTTATATTTATTCTTCTTTTTAATTCTCTCTTTTTTTTTCCATATTTTTAACTTTTCAATCTTCAATTTTTCAAGATATGAAATCACCGAATTAATTAGCTTCTTCTCATGTTAAACCCTCGAGCCACATATTAAGTACAAAATAAGAACTTTAAAAAAATCATTTTGGTTTTGTGCATGACATGTTAGCTGGTAACAATAGTAGTTGATTTGGTTGGGATCCAAATAAAAAATGTATGGCAGCAGAAAAATGCAATTTGGGAAGAATATTTGAATTTAAGTTCTATCTTTTTTCTTTTTACTCCGTACATTTGAATTTTTTAAAGTCATTCATAATGTGTATGTTTATGTAGAGTCATTAAAAAGTTGAGCCATTCAAATTTAAGGCATTGTCATTTTATAATGAGTTGTATCTAGTACTTGGGAAAGTTCATGCTAGTGGTAAAGCTGTTGAAGTCTTTGCTGATATTTTGGAAGAGATAGAGAATTAGGCAGTGGATGATGTTCATGAAAATGTGTTTGTTGATCAAAGTGAAAGTTCTAGATATTGAAGATGGCTTTAAGGCAAAAGAGAGTAAAAGTGATAAATATTGCAAGTTTGTCTAAAGTAATTAAAGAGTCTATAACTATTTTTGGCACAAAAATTAGAAAACTAATTGATAGGTTTAGCCGAGCATTGGAAGATGGTGATGACAATGAGGAAAAATTGATGATCAATAGTAAATTGACAAAACTACTTGGTCTTACTATATTTGAATGACAACAAAAAAAATTGGTTGTGATTGTGAAACTACCGATCTTTTCTTCACCATTCTTGATGATGAAAAAGAAATTTGGGTAAAAGTTGTACTTAATGGAGATATTTGAGTATTATGGTGAAAAAGAATCAAGTCTTGTATTTTAAGAACTTTTTTTAAATTATATTTAGTTTAGTGGCATAAACTATATTTAGACCCAATAGTAAATGAAGTTTGATTGTAAACTTGGAAGGCTAAGTTGTATTTTTAAATTGACATTAGATGCATATTATCATATTTCTGATCAATTATATATATATTTTTTGATATTAATATATTGCTTAAGGAATTATGATATTAATAGGTGTAAATAAATTTTTTTCCTACAATTAATATCTAGTTGTTTTTATAAATTATTTAATAATTTTTAAATGTTAGTTTTATTTTTTATATCATAATAATTGTGGATATATTATTATTTAAAAATTAAAATAAAATTTTCATTTAATTAAATATATCTAATATAACTAGATATAAAAATGTAATGGTTTCACTTATGTAATCAAACATGGTAATGTAATCATTATTACATTAAATTACCATTTGCATTGCATTACACAAGTGAAATTACACTCTACCAAACATCACCTTAAAGTTTAAGGGCATTATTTTTGCCACCAAGATAAAGAATGATTTGCCTTACCCATCTTAGTTGATGTGAGTCATTTATATATATATATATATATATTTTTAATCTATCTTTGCATGAATTTTCAATATAATATTAATTATGAAATATTAATATTGAAAAAAAAATACTGTACTAGATAAAACAGTAAAAAAGTGTACTTAACTTTTGTGTGTTTTAAGTTCGAATTTTTAAAAGATTGTAAAAAAAATAATTTTTCATAAATTTCTTAAAATGGTAGATAGTATTACTTAAACCAATAAAAGAAAATAATATATTGAATAAAAGTTATAAACCTAAAAAAGTCGTGTTATAAAACGAAATAAGAAAATGATATAAAATGAATAAGATAAAGTAGTACGTTGCATCTCCTGATAAATTTATTAAAAAAAAAAAAAAGATGAACTAGACTACATAAAAATTTAATTTCAAAATTCAGTAGGGAAAGAACTTGTAAGAGTAGGTGTCTACTATGGTTTTTTTTTTCCCCCTTTTTAATCTATAATTAGCTGAATTAGATAGATATACATTTTTATAATATTAATCATGCGATTCACAGTAAAATAATTGTCCTATATGCAATTTTTAATTTCATTAGATAGCATTTTAGTAATCAATTGATTATATTTATAATAGATAAGGTCAAATACTACCCAAAGAAAAGGGGATTTAGTAATTAAAGTTTTATTTGTTTGTAAGTTATTGAAAACTAAATTAAAATTTAACTATAGTATTGTTTTATAAATTCTAATGATCAGGAAAGTTCTGGTAAAACTGAAACATGATATAGGATTCCTTAATTATCATATCATGTAGCTGGCATGAAGAACTAGTTTTGGCTGGCTCTATTGGGCTGTCAAGAAGAATCCATACCCATACTTTAGCCCATATAATTTCAGACTCTAAAATTTAGAGTTAATACTAAACACCAGGCCCCCAAAAAGATCGGACGCAAAGAGAACAGAAAAAGCAGGTGCCAGGGTTTTGATGTCTCAGCATTTCTTACCATTTCTAAAAAACTTCGAGTCTCAGAAGCAGCCATGAATAGACCAAGAACAATTCTTGCATCTCTTAGGATCTTCAACTCGCTCATCTTCACTCAGCTTTCCACAACTCGCCCACTTTCAGCTCAGGTGACTCGCTTCTCTCCCCTTTCTCCACATTTTTAATCATACCAATTTCTTTCTTGTTATCACTTCGGTAGCCATACAAAGGCATACTTTTCGTCGAAACCAAGCTCCCTTGTAGAGCTGGTATCGGCCAATGATTGGTCTACTGAGAGAGAGAGAGAGATAGAGAGTTCCAATCCAGTATTGAGCCATGAGACAGTTGTTTGTGTTTTGAAGAAGCTATATAAAGACTCGGATAAGGCCTGGGGTTTCTTTAATTGGGTGTGTGAGAGAAATGGGTTTAAACTCAGTTCTCAACTTTATAGTTTAATGCTTAGAATATTGATTAACAAGGATTCCATGAAGAATTTCTGGATTACTTTGAGGAAAATGAAAGGGCAAGGCTTTTTATATTGATGAGGAAGCTTATCTTACAATTTCAGCAATTTTTAAAAAGAAGAGGATGAATAGTGATTTGATGGCTTTTAAACATGTTTTTGATAGTATGGTTAAAAATAAAACTATAGATGTACTCAGAAATGTGGTTACTGTTATTCTGGAGAGGGACTGGAGTGATGAGGTTGAGGAAGAATTGCGGGATATGGGAATTGTGTTGACGGATGAATTTGTAATGAGGGGCTTGAAGGGGCTTGGGAATTATCCTTTGAAAGCTTTGCGGGTCTTTCGTTGGGTTGGCAAGTGTGAAGGTTATGAATGCAACAGCATTACATATGATGCAGTTGCGAGAGTTCTTGCTAGGGACGAATCAATTGGAGAGTTTTGGAGTGGTGTTGAGGAGATGAAGAATGCTGGTTACGAAATGGATATCGACACTTACATAAAAATTTCGAGGCTGTTTCAGAAAATTAAATTGATGGAGGACGCAATGAAGCTTTATGAGTTCATGATGGCTGGCCCATTTAAGCTTTCAATTCAAGATTGCAGCATCCTTTTGAGGAGCACCTCAGCAAGCAATAACCCAGATTTGACTTTGGTTTTTAGAGTTGCAAAGAAATATGAGGCAACTGGGAATTCCCTGTCTAAGGCTGCTTATGATGGTATACATAGGTCTTAAACAGCTTCAGGGAAGTTTGATGAAGTAGCAAACATTATGAAGGCTATGAAAGATGCAGGATACGAGCCTGACAACATCACGTAAAGTCAATTGGTCTTTGGACTCTGTAAAGCAAGGAGATTGGAAGAAGCATGTGAGGTTCTGGATGAAATGGAAGCACACGGATGTGTTCCAGATATCAAGATTTGGACCATTTTGATTCAAGGGCATTTTGATGCTAATCAAGTAAACAAGACATTAATTTGTTTGTCCAAGATGTTGGAGAAAAACTGTGATGCTGATGCTGATCTGTTGGATGTGTTAATAAAAGCTTTCCTGAGTCAAAAAAGAATAGATGCTGCATATACATTTCTCTTGGAGATGGTAAACAAGGCTTGTTTAAGACCTTGGCAAGCCACGTACAAACTTCTTATTGAAATGCTTCTGGGAGAGAGAAAACTCAAAGAAGCAATTAACCTTCTTCGCATAATGAAGCAACACAACCACCCTCCTTCTACTGAGCCATTTGATCAACAAATATCCAAATTTGGGACTGTGGGGGATGCTGCAGATTTCTTGAAGGCATTGAGTATGAAGGAATATCCGTCAACTTCTGCTTGCTTTAATGCGTTTGAGTCCTTTAAGGATATGGGTTTGAAAGAGCTGCATGAGCCAAAAATGGTAGTTTTCTTAATGATCTTCCACTTAGACCCTGTAGAAGACAACAAAAAACAAGGTGACACAGTAAGTCAAATTTTATAAATTTCTTTCAGGTCATTAGAGTAGGCACCGAAAGGATTTTCACTCACCTCACATGCTTGTGCAGCTTCAGGCAATTGTTTACATAAGTTCACTGGTGTCTGAGCTTCTTGCACTTCTGGTCCATTCAATTTCTCTTTCAAGGTTGAATACTTTGGAAGCATGAGGGGTTAAGATTCCTACAGAAATTAGAACTTCGTTAGTGCTGTCATCAAAATAGGAAGGCGATTGCTATGGGAAGTGGGGAAAGGCTAAACGGCCAACCATAAGGGTGCAATTCAAATCTTTTGAGTAGACACTTCATGCAAATGCTTCAGGATGGGACAATCAAAATTCTCCCTCCCAGAACCAGAGAAACAACTAGTCTGGACACATTATTTGTAATGGCAATAACTTTTCATGACATTTATTTGGTCATATTAACGTTCAGGTGGAACAAACAAAATGTGCAAAGTTAGAAACTTAGTTTCATGCAGTATTCAAACCTGGAAATTTGATATGATTCCAGTTCACACGAGTTCTTGCGAGCAGGACCTTAGAATTTCATAACGAGCTTAAGGAGTTGGAGGACCAACATATGCTTTGATATGAGCTCGATCCACAACTACAATATCTGTAACCCAACAATTGGCAAATACATATATCTGTTAATACATAAGGGCACACGAATGAAGCAATGACATGTACTATAAAGGAAAAATAAGAACTTTTCAGTGGAATATATTTGTGTGCACTAGCAATAGTTACAAAATCGTTTTCAATGCTTATTTCCCTTTTCCCCAACTCAAATATAATGAAAGGCCCAACAACCAGATTCCATCAGAAATTAATGCGAGGCATTCAAATTCCATAGTATCCTGTTGAACTAGAAATGGGAATATAAACTTGAACAATGATGAAGGGTGTTAGAAGCGCTGTCACTAACATTCCTGGGCGAAGGAAAACAAAATGGATTTGATTGACTTCCGTGGAAAAGAATATGCTTGAGTGTGCACACTAAATATCCAAGTAAAAGAGGGGCAAATAACCAACATCAGGATTGTATAAGAAGACAATTATTAACAGCCCACGAGACGTTAGGTAATAGAGGTGGAAGGGAAGAAACATTGAATTCAAGTTATCATGCAAAAATATATGGGGAAGTGTTGGAACTGAGACTGATCATAGACTTACCAATAGCAGCAGTAATATTATAAGTAGCCAGAATAATCACATTTGGTGAGCATTTTAATTTGTCTATCTGGGTTAGTAGCACATTGACAACCTGGTACACATTTGAAAATGTACAAGGTAAGTAGCTCAGAAAACATAAGGCATCCTAGATATTCACACATCTGAAACCAGAACTAGTTCTCAAGGAGGTGAAGTGGCAATTCTCGAATAGAATCAGAAGGTTAAGAACCAGACAAAGTAGCTCTTCTCGCAGCAGCATGGCTTTCAACTTCATCTGCAGCATCACCAAATCTAAGGCATTACATTCTAGACGAGAGAGATGAGTAACAAATACATAAGAACAGAAAAATTAGCATTATAACAAATCTCACCAATCAAAACAAATACCAGATTGGTTTCTTCCCCCACCATTTCTTGAATTTTCTGGAAAAGTTTTGTAACCTGACAAAGTAACCAGATACTATATTTTTAATATTTTACCAAAAATAAAGATTTTCTACATTGTACATGCCTAATTGAAGAACAGTGGGTTGACTTGACAACTTGAATGAGGTGCCACAAGGGAAAAATGACAATATTGAAATGAGTGCAAAATATTGTTTCAACACAAAATAACATGAAAGAATACAGTAGGCAGTTTGAAAAAAAATTAATTAAAAACCCATCAAATCCAACAGAGGAACACAACAAACAAGCTTAGATGGTTATTTGAACTTATTTCTCTTAAAATAATGTAACAAGCGACTTACTTCCATGAAAGTTAGAAGAAAAACAAATGTCCATTAACTTTTAATCCTTGCAGGAGAAATTCAACCGGACATTGATTTTATAAACCAGGCAATGCAACAGAGCTCAAGTTGACTTTAAGGATGGATAAATGATAAAAAAATTGGTTAAATTAGGTAGCAAGTGTTTAACATAATATATTAAACTATAAGAAATAAATTACAATGAATAGAATAAGCTAGTTACAGAGGCTGGGAGCATCTCTATAGTTCACAGAGCATGAAAACATACGAGCTTGCCACTTTTGGAGGACCATTTGCTAAATAAAGAGTGAGCATTAACTTCAACCAATTGGCACTGAGGGTATCTGATTAAACAGGAAGTACAAACAAAAAAATAGAAAAAAAAAAAAACAGTTTAGAATAAATACATGCACTGTTTTTCATTGAGAGAACAAACATTCATCAGCCAAAATAACAGTGACCTGGAATTAAACAGTACCGATAATTTTTGAGCTAATGATTTACATAAAGATGTTTTCCCAGTGCCTGGAGGTCCATGTAAAAGAATAATGCTGCAAAACATAATGGACACATAAAAATCAGATTTTCAAACTTGTCTATAATAATAGCATGAAAATTCTAATTTGTTACCATTTACACTTCAGCGAACATCATATGCTATGAAAATTAGGCCTATCTGACTTGTAAATATATAATGAAATAAGCCAGTGCTCATTACCAGTTCCATGACAGAAGGAAAGGATCAACACCCTTCTCAGTGAAGAGCAGTGCACTTGCTGCATAACGCAATAACCTTTGCTTGAGACCAGATTAGGCTGCAAAAAGAAATGACTGTCATTTGTCACATCATTAATTGAATTGAACAAAAGGAGAAAATGTGAAGAAACCTTTCCCACATGCCTTCAAATTCCTTGGCAGGAAGAATCCATTCATTGAAGCTAGAAAACTGACCGTCCCCACTCAGTTCCTCACATGGTCCTTCCTCACTAAGCTGATAAAGCAACATTTAAAGTTTGGAAAAGACAATACACAAAGTAGAATGAACACCAATAAGAACCAAATATTGAATCAATAACTCATGCTACACGCATACACAAAGCATATTACCTGAAAGACATGTACAATAGGTTTGGCTAGCCAAAACAATAGAATGTCATGATTCTTTGTCCATTCATCTAGAAAGCAAAGAAGCAAATTGATCATTAATTTCTTTCCATACCCAATCGCCACAATATCCATTCATTAACCATCAATTTGTACACAATCTGATAAAAAGGTTCATTCATTTGGCCTTTTCTCCTCTTTTTTCCTATAGAATCTCAGCACCCTGAAAAGACGTAAAACAAAAGAATACCAGCGTCACAAATGCAGATTCTTTGCACATTTTGTATTAGAAAAGGATCATCATCAGGCACTGGAATAGGTCCATCAATATAGCTTAAACTCCTCTTTTCAAGCATTCTAATCACGGCAAACCAAAAAAAAAAAAAAAATAAGAAAAATCAATCTTTAGCTATAAACACATAAATGTCAAAGCAAAGTGATTCGATGGCAAAGCGGACATCTTCAAGGCGAGCTGTGCTGGAGGGTCTTAAGCAATCTTCAACTGAAAAACTAAAAATATAGCTTAAACTCCTCTTTTCAAGCATTCTAATCACAGTAAACCTAAAAAAAAAAATCAGTCTTTAGCTATAAACACATAAAATGTCAAAGCAAAGTGATCAAATTCAAGGCGTACCTTTCGATGGCGGAGCGGACATCTTCAAGGCGAGCTGTGCTGGAGGGTCTTAAGCAAACTTCAACTGAAAAATTAAAAGAACGAAATAAATTAGGCGAACAGATTAATCAATGAAGATCGAAGACATTGAAATGTAATTGTAGGTACCAGAAACGAGGAATTTGCCACAGGCGAGAATCGGAAATAGGGCAGGTGATTCTGAGGCACCGTTTTTCAGTGGGATGGGGGATAGAGGTATTCAAGGGAGTAGTCATTTGTGTTGCGATTTGGGGATCATAGGGCGATTCTAGTCGAGATTGGCAAGACCCTAACGAGGAAAAAAAAGAGGAAAGAACGTTTTGCTTGTTGAAACACCTCAGATGGGAAAATTATATTAACTTAGGTTGTGTGCACACAAAATTGTTTTCTTCTTGTGGCTAGTTTTAGAGCTATCAAGTTGGTTGTTGGAACTCCAATTGGAGTTTTTCTGAAGTATTGCATGATTAGCTGCTTTCATAAAATTCATAATACTTTTAAAATTTATGTTATTGAGATTTAAATTGAAAGTTTTATAATCTTGAGACATCACCCCTAATTATCAGACTAAAGATCATTTATTAATTAAAATTTAATTAAATTATGTGCTTTGATTAAAAATCATATGATTCAATATAGTCTTGGTAGCTGAAAATAAGAACAATTCAATATAGCAATTTGATGCATTTAATAATTATTTCTCTTTGTATGATTAATAATATATTACTGTTTTAAAAAAAATATATAATATGCATTTTATAATTTTTTATGATTATTAATCATTTATTTTTGTGAAAAAGAAATAGAGAATTTAGCATCACCAACAAAATTATATCTCAAGCTTGGAATATGAATATACAACCTTTTTTTTTTTTTTGGTCTGAATACATAATTCATTAGATAAAAATAGGATTACGACTGATAAGGTTTGTAAGCTGAGTAGGGGGATTTGAAACCCAAGCAAATGGTAGACTTCCTCTGGACAAAGGTGTAGACAACCATTTCGCAGGCTTATAACACTCCGTGCTGATCTGTTTTATCTTCACACAATTAATTGAAGGAAGTCTAATCCTTCCTTGATCCATCATCCCTTCAATCTACCAAGGAACCAAAATATCATAGTTCAGAAACTTTAGCACAATACAAAAAGAGTCGCTACAAATATTTACATAGGAAGGCTGAATCTGAAGAGCAAAATTAACAGACATGAAGAGCAAAATTAACAGACATGAAAAGCAAGTGAGCCTCCGCTTGTAGTCTGGTTGAAGCCATTTTGAAACAAGTTATACCATCTGCAATGCGTTTATGCGACTGATAAGTTTATGTCTTCCTTGATTTGGAGCTACAAGACGCAGCAATAGGCATGTTGGGGATACTAATGATGATATATATATATATATATATATTTTTTTTTTTAAATGATGATAAACTGTTTCATCTAAAAATTTACAATATTAATTTTGGTCACATCATGGTCAGAGGCAGATCTAGGTGTCTTGATAGAGGGGCCAAAGCTCCCTCAAGTTATGCAAAATGTCACATTTGATGCATATTAAAATTTTATATTTGACCACGTAAATTTTTAAAATATTACTCTTGAACTCTAATTTTTAAATTTTAGTCTTGTATCCCCTATTTGTAATTGGCAATTAAACAACGTAAGTTGAAATGTTCAAATGTTAATTATTAAGCTATCCTCTAAGGTCACCAATTTCAAATTCTTCCAGGAGATTTGATAAAAAAATAAATGCAAAAGATAAAATTCGATAAAAAAAATAGGTCCACAAAAAAAATTTAGAAAAAACAAGTTTAACGATTTAAAAAAATTCAAAACATATACATATATTTATAGTTATAGTTCAAATTTATAAATTTTGTAATTGAGATCTATTTTTAAATTTTAATAATAAATATAATTAAATTATAAAATTACAAAAATAATATGTTTATTATTCATTTATTAATTAATTTTTTATCAATTATAACTTAATTAGTTTTTATTTAATTAAATATCAATTAATTATCACCTAATAAATATACTTTTTTCTTAAATTTGTGATTTCACTATGCGAAAAAACAAATCCAACGTTATCCTGCGACCTGCCTATCTAAGCGGTCAAGAATTTCATCACACAAAAGGGCTATGACCACATCCAAGACCTTCTCTCTCTCTCTCTCTCTTCCTAGCATCAGCCATCATATAACATGACTGATGATGGCCCCTACCATACTCTCCCCAAAGAAACATACATGAAATATGAAGAAGAATAACCCATCATCAGAGCTCCAACTTAATAATGCCAGTGAGCAACAGCTTGAAATCCTCGAGGCTGTGGCACAAGCATGGCATGGTCAGTTTAGCAGCTCTACGCCTACCAATGAATATGATGCCTACCCCCGCAATTTCCAGACCAAGCCATCTCGGTTCAAGCTAGAAGCAATGAACAAGTCTTTGACCAAGAGTGTTCCTAGTGGAAACTGGGATTTCAAGCAATCACTTCTTGATTCTTATGAGATTGTGACCATGGCCAAAAAGCTTGAAAGGGGCCTTATTTTGGATGACCCTTTTTCTGGGTTAGATGAGAAAAGCAGCAAAGTGCACAGAAGGCCGAAGGAAAGTAAGAATAGTCTTAGAAATTTGTTTAATCGTATGTCTTCGAGGAGATTCAGTCCGGTTGATGTTCTTCGTGAGGACACTTGACACTCAGTTTTGGAATATGTTTTTTTTTTTTCAGTACTGTTGTGCTATTTTCTTTTTATATGATGATACCATGCATCTTCAAGTTTTCCAATGAAAAGTTTTCAATTTTGGCTTCCTGTTGATTCTTCATTGGAAAACCTGAAAATCTTTTAATTATTGCTTTTGGTGGCTCTAAAGTTCACATCTTTTCTCTCTAGCTCTGGTTTGCATGACAGTAGATGAAGATTAATGCAATCAAATTGAATTGATGAAGTTGCATAACTAAATTCAACCTTTGGTAGTATTCAATCTGTCAAATGTCATCGATTTCAACTGTACCCAGAGTTTGCCTTTGCTGATTGACAAGCGAGACCATACAAAGATAAGAAATGCAAGTTATTAATTTTCTGGGTACAGTTGAAATCCTATTTTAAATTGTAATATTAATAATCAGTTGAACATATACTATTTATCCAAATAAAAAAAATTATAATATTAATCTTTTGGAGTTTTTATTGAATGGGCTGAGCTTGGACATACTGAAGTAGTAGTAACAAGGAAGGAATGAAAATGGAGCCTGTGGATCCTAAAACTAAGACTCCTTTCTATTGCTTGTTGAGTTATCTTTACCAGTCCTTGAGCAATAGGACACACCTGAGAAATCTGCAATCTAATTGTATGGTTGTGCAGGAAAATTACGCAAAGCTAGAAGGAAAGAACCAAGACGCAACATATAACTTTTTATTATATTAACTGTTATATTGGAATGTGAAACAGCATAAATGCATCACAGCAACATGCTATATATGTATATCTCAAACCAAAACCCAGAAAGAAGTAGTAATTCTGCAAACAGGAGAAAGACAGGCAGGCCTCGTTTTATTTAAGTAGCTACGCTAACATTATTTGTAACACCTGGAATCAACACTTAAATCTGCCCGTGAACTAAATAAGACGTGACATGTTCCCCTCTCGCCTAGTAAATTAGTAATTAGATGTTCGAATCCATCTTGAAGCTCTTCCATTTGCATAGCTCAAACGCCTTGCGCTTCTGCTGGATGAAGCAACTGGTTTCCGAATCAATGTTCTCTTCAACATCTTCATCTTTCTCGTCTTGGTAAATAATCTGCTCCTTCTCTGCCATTTGCACCTTCTTTTGAGACTTATTAGAGGGAGTAGTCTCCTGCTTCTGCACATTAGGTTCCTGATCAGGTTCTTGGACCTTGTTTTTGAACACCTTGTGCACACTTGGATAGCGAGGGACATT
>CATIWR010078739.1:0-23385 GCA_949677035.1 Omphalea diandra
TATATATATATATATAGCAATTAATTTGTTTATGGAGACCCATTCAAGCATTTTTATGGCCTGAATGAAATCCATGTCACTCCAGCAATTTTCATTATATACTTTATATACTTTTTTTTCCTAAAGTTCCTCAACGGCTATAATTCCTGCAGATGATATGAATACTATCTTCGTACTGTCTTGGCCTTTGCCTTCATAATATCTAATACATAGTTGTCTTTATTACTTCATTGTGGCACGAAAATTAAAATGGAAAATTATTATGTATTTATTATCATTGCTATCATATTATTCATAGTTTCTGGTATTATTATTATTATTTTAGTACGTGTTAATTTTCATAATTTTTTATTATGAATTTTATCTTTCTCAATATTTATAATAACTGATATTTTTCATATTATATTGAGGATTATTGTAATTTTAGTTTAATATATTAATTTTCACTTTCATTAATTTATAACTATGTCACTGTTTTAGTTAAAATATTTTAATTTTTTAAGCAACTTTAAATTCTTTTTGATCTTGTAAAATATTAGATTAATATGACATGGACAAAATTGTCACTTAATAATTTTAAGCATCTTAATAATTATAATTATCAAACAAATTAGTTAGATTCAATATTTAATTTTCAGTTCGTATTCGTATCAAACAACTATATAGTTAAGAACTTTCATCATTTAAATTATTCAACACTCAAAATTCAATTTTCAAATTTTCATCATTTAATTGTTAGTTTTTTTAAATACCACCTTAGTCTTAAATTTCAACTTAGTTTAGGATAAATATTTTTAAAATGAAATAAGAAGTTGAAATTGTCTAATTTTTAGTTCAGTTAGTTTGATTGGTTCAACTAATATGATTTTATAGGTCAATTTTTATTTTTTAAAAAATATATAAATACTTAAAATATTTAAAAATTAAAAAAATAGTATAATATGATAAGATCATAAAAATATTTTTAACATTTAAATTTTGAATAAAATAGTATAATTTTAAAAATTTTTAATTTTTAATAAAATGACAATTTTAGATTGAGTTGGTTTGATCTATTTTTTATTTTGACTAGTTTTCTTTTAGTTTAATCAATTTTTTGGTTGATCGATTTTTTATCAAACTGAACCACTGACGAATTCATATTCTACCAGCTTAGTCCTGTACTAAAAATGTTATTTAGTATTTCTATTCCTTCTATCTAAAAATGATTATCTCTTATTCTCGCCTTAGTATTTATTTCATTTGAGAGTATTTAGTGTGTTATCTAGTACTCCCATTTGGGTTGGTATTATTTTAGAAATAGTCCATATATTTATACTCTATTATAATGAATTATTGGTTATCTTCAACTTTGTAGATGTAGCTCTTATAATGAATTGTTGGTTATCTTAAACTTTGTAGATGTAGCTCTACAAAAATTAACAATGTAAATTATTGTATTTTTTATCTATGCTTGTCTATAAATTAATTTCTTCATGTTAATCTAAATTTTTTCATATTTGCTAACACTAACAAGTGATATCAAAATTCATAATTTATAAGAAACAATTGAGATCAATTTTATTTAAGATAGAGAACATGAAAAAGATTGATGTGACTTTGAAAATAGTAATCATGAAAATTCAATAAGGCAATTGGATAAACGATTATAGTTTTTAATGAAATTTGATCTAATGTGAATATCTATTAAGGTTTGTCTCAAATTCTAATTTAGTTTAGGATTATTAATTTATAGATATTTTATATTTAGTTTTAACTTGGTAAGTAATTATAGATTTAATATCTCCTACTTTTACCTTATTTACTTGGAGAGTATTTTGGTCATTATCAGACTAATATCTTTTTACCAGCTACGTGATTAATCATGGATAAAAATTACATAACTAACATTACTAGAGTAATTCTCTATGTTATTTTTTTTTTTTTTAGAAAACAGGAAACTCTTTGTTAATTATTAATATTACCAAATATTCTTCTTTATTTTTTGAGAAAATAGAAAACTCTATGTTAATTTTTTTTAAGGTCATGTTAATTAGTTGATAAGACTATAGTATGAGGGAAAAAAAATCAATCTAAGTAAGTGAACTATAGTTAAATGATAAAAAAAAAAAAAAAAAGATCTATTCATTTGTCAATTAGACAAATCTTTACGATTACACTAATAGCAATTTAAAAAATAACTACTATTTTAATCTAGTAATAAGGTGAAATTATTTAAAAATGAGTGTTAAGATAATGTGAAATTTTTTTCTCAATACTAAAAAAATTAAAAACAGAATTGACAATAAACTAGTCACATATTATTGATTTTTTAAAATTAATTTGTTTAATTAGTGTATCTTATTTGTCATATGAAAAGTCCTTATTATTTTCTCAAAATTATTTGTCGTTTAAGAGAATTAGAAGGAGCCCTAGTCAAAGTCTTTGTGGAATAATAATCACAAAAAGAAATGAAAGCAATCCAAGACTAGCAACAAGTTAAGGTCAAGCGGGACACTATAGATTTGCAGATTTTAGTGGGCTATTTCATGTAACGACACAATATAGAATTATTGAATTGAAAAGACTAAATTTTTAGGAAATTACTAGGGTCGGTCTTAAATTTTAATTTAGTTTAGGATTTCTAATTTATAAAAGAAAAATTTTAATTTTGATTTGATAAATAAGTACGAGTTTTCTCCATAAATAGAAATTAGTTATAGGAATTTGTAGGCTTTAGTCTAGCTGTTTTTAAATTTCTTTCTATCTAAAAATTAATTTCTCTTATATTTGTTGTAGTATTTTTTTTTAGTTTGAGAGTGTTTTAATGTGTGATCTCATACTTTTGCTGGATTCTAATTTAGACATCATCTATTATATTTATAATCTACAATATAATAAATTATTGATTATCTTAAACTCTATAGACATAGCATTATAAAGGTGAACCACGTAAATTTTCGTGTGTTTTTATTTATGTTCATTTGTTAATTAATTTCTTCATATTAATCTAATGTTTTAATTTTTATTGATGCTAACAAGTGATATCAAAATGCATAAATCACAAAAAATACTTGAGACAAGTGTTATGCAAGATAAAGAAAATAGAGCATGAAAATAATTGATTTTAACTTTGAAAATAGATAATGGGGATTTAATAAAATAATTGAAAAAGACGATTCAATTTTTTTTTATGGAATTTAATGCAAAATTGAGATTTGTTCTTTAGCTTAATAGTTTTGAGAGTGTCTTCTGGAAATTAGTATCTCTTACTCTCGCTCTAATATCTATTTAGTTAGAGAGTATTTGAATGTGTGATCTTGTGCTCTCATTTGGGATTGATATTAGTTGAGTAACTGTCTATTATATTTGTATTCTTCTTTATAATGAATCTATATGTAATATATCAATTCCAGTTTTAGAGTTTTTTTTAAACAATTATTTGTCAAGTGATTACATAGAATACAACTACGTGTCATTATTTTATATTATGTTATAAAAAATTGCTATGTTTAAAAAAATTGAAATAGAAAATTAGAAAAATTAATTGTTATATTAAAACATTCTAAATAGAAAATTAAAAATCTAAAAAGTAAAAATTCTAAATAGAAATCCAAGACCATATAAAAAAATTTTGAACAAGAAATTAAAAAAAATCTAAAAAAGAAAAATTATAAACAACTTCTAAATGAGAAATTTAAAACCTAAAAAGTAAAAAATTGTAAATATGAAGCTAAGATTTAAATTAATTTAATTGATTGTTCAAAATTTTGAGTGATATAAGGTTTGCAACAATATAATAGTTTGTTACAAATTACTTCGTTGAGTTTAATTAATTTTTCATAAAAATTATATCAAAGAATATTGAAGGTATAAATTTCTAGACATAATAAATTTTTCATAAAAATTATATCAAAGAATATTGGAGGTATGAGTTTTTAGAGAATTCTTTATTATAACTACCTCACACACACATATATATAGTTTGCAATTATCTGTTAATTTTATTTTTTATTATGAAATACTTAATATTTTTTTATTGATTATTATAAATTATTTTTATTTAAATTTAATAAATTTTCTCTTAAAATTGTGTTACATAAAAGTAAAAGTATAAATTAATAGATAATTTTTTATTACAAATATCTCCATAATTATTATTTTATTTACTTAATAATATTTTTTTATAAGATAATAATTAATTATTCAACTAATTAATTAAAATAAATATTAAATATATTTTAAATTTATTAAATCGGTGACTAGTTATTGATTATCTCAAACCCCATGAATATAACTCTATAAAGATAAACCATGTAAATTATTATATTATCTGTTTATACTCTGTTGCAAATTAATTTCTTTATGTTAATTTAAATTTTCTTACATTTGTTGATGGTAAAAGAAATTAATTACCTTGAAAAGTTCCATTTTTCTTCATCTAAAAGTATAGAAGTTACAACAAAGTTTTCCTTGTTTGACCAATTTTTATTTAAGATTTTAGTATTTTCAAAAGTTCATCATAAAAGAATATGATCAAGATTTAAATATCATCAGTGCAAATCTTCCTCCCTAACGCTAAAAATGTACAATGTAGATAAATTTGTGAATGTATCATATTTAATTGGTATATATATTTTGGACTACTAGCAAAAAATTTCAATTTAAAATATGAAAGCACTAGTGTCCGAACAAAAAGAATAAAATTAAGTTAATGATTGATAATTAAAAATGAGCTATCTTATAATCCACAAATGAGGTATTTTATCTGGTAAAATAAGAGGTTAGTCCTAATTGAAATGTTTCGGATAATTAACAAAAATGATTATTTATTTTGTTCATCTGAAGTGGATTTCGTCCCAATAGATTGCTCTGGTTATAAGTACCATTGAACCGGCCTACCTAGCCCACAACTTAACGGGCTTTAAAATATGGTCGTTTAAAATATGGCTTTAAAATATCATAAACTTCCGATTATGCAACATTATGGTGATAGAATTTAAAATATGTTTTTTTTTTTTTTGTGTTTTGACCTATGTTTTTAAAACCAGACCTGTTAATGAATCAGTCAGCTGACTGGTTCACTAGTCAACCAGTCTAATTAATTTGATTCAATTAGTTAAATAATAAATAAAATTTAAAAAATATTATTAAAATAATTTTAAAAATAAAAAATATTAAAAAAATATAAAGACATTTAAAATACTTAAAAATATAAAAATTATTTTGAAAATTGAAGCAGTCATTAGTCTAATTTTCAATTTTATCAATTCAACTAACTGGTTTGATCCAATTTTCAAAACATTAGTTTTGATATTGTCATTTATTTATCACACATGTGCTGTAAATTTTCTTCATTTTGTTCATATTCATTGATTAATATCAAAATGTTTATTATCTGTATGAACAATGTTCATCATTTGTATTTTTAATATTCATTTGATTAGTATCAAAATGTTCACTATTTATATGCACAATCTTAATCATTTGTAATTTTTATTTTTATTATTTTTTCATATAATATTGTATATAAATTAATTTGTCCATGAAAATATATAACATTCTTTTTCATAAAGTTTGATATCCATTGCTTAGTATTTGATATCTTCAAATTTTCTTCAATTTTGATTCATTGTGATGCCAAACTTCTTTGATTACTTATTCATTACTGCAAAATCTCGAAATTGTAATTTATTATACTGTAAATTTTCTTCATTTTGTTCATATGCATTGATTATTATCCAAATGATTATTATCGAAATGTTCATTATCTGTATGCACAATATTCATCATTTATAATTTTGATGCTCATGAATTTTTATGTATTATTGTGTATTAGTTAATTTGTCCATGAACAACATATAACCTTCTTTGTCATAAAGTTTGATATTAATTGCTTAGTGTTTAATATCTTCGATTTTTTCTTCGAGTCTAATTTATTATGATGCAAAAGTTATATTATTTCTCCTCTACTGCAAAATCTCGTAATTGCTATTCATTCTACAATAAATTTTCTTCATTTTATTCATGATTATTGATTAGTATCAAAATATTCATCATTTGTTTGCACAATATTCATCATTTTCTAATTTTCATGTTTATTACTTTTTCATTTAATATTATACATGAGTTAATTTATCTATAAAAAACATATAACCTTCTTTTATAAAACTATTTAGTACTTGAATGTTCATTATCTAAAAGTATAATATTCGTTATCTTTAATTTTCATGTTCATTATGTAATATTCTATATGAATTAATTTTTTCATTAAAAATATGTAATCTTCTTTCATTAAGTTCTTTATTCATTCATGAGTATTTGAATATTTATTATTTTGCTTGTATAATTTTTATTCTAATGCAAAAATTCTCCTATTATTTCCTCTCTATTGCAAAATCTCGTAATTGATATTCATTATGATGCAAAATTTCTTTAATGCTTATTGATTAGTATCGAAATATTTGTCATTTTCTAATTTTCATGTTCATTACTTGTTCATATAATATTATACATGTGTTAATTTATCTATAAAAATCATATAACATTTTTTCATAAAACTTTTCAGTATTTGAATGTTCATTATCTATAAACATAATATTCATTATCTTTAATTTTCATGTTCATTTATGTAATATTCTATATGAATTAATTTGTTCATTAAAAATATGTAAGCTTCTGTCATTAAGTTATTTATTTATTCATTAGTATTTGAATTTTTATTATCTGCTTGTATAATATTTATCTTCTATAGTTTTATGTTTATTAATTATTACATAAATATTCATTAGTTGTAACATTTATATTCATCATATTTAATTCATAAAGTAACCAAAGTAATATATTTATAATTGAATCAAATAGAACTTATAAAATTTTAATTTGTTTTGATTTAATTATACTTATATATTTTAAATTAATTTAATATAAATGTTTTTATAATTTACTTATTTTTAAAAATGTAACTTACTATAAAAATAACATTTTTAAAATTAAATTAAAATTAAATCAAATTAAATAATAATAAAAATTATGAATTAAACTAATTGAATATTTTATTAATTTATTCTATTTACAGTAATAAAGAGAAAAGATCAATAAAATTAAAAAAGGAAAAAAGAGTGTGAAATTCATACAAAAAATGTATGAGATTTGGAATGAATATTGAGGTACATGTGTGATAGGACACCCAAATCATGATACTACATAGTCAGGGATTTATGATATAACAATTGGGCAACTCGCTACGTACAAAATTATTGCAAATTTAAATATTTATATTCAAGATTAATGTGCCAAATGACTTACTTAGCATAGTTTCTTAGAAAATTGGAGATGGAGATTGAAAGCTAAAATTTTATAAACTAAACATAATTGGGTATAAGGTTTTTTTGTCCATTATTTTCATTTTAGTAGATAATTTGACTCTTACTCTCTTAAAAATGATAATATCAAATTTTAGCAAAATTATTTAATACTTCTGAAACGCTTGAATATGGTAGTTACGTTACTTCACACATAAACACATGAAGTCCACCTATTAATATGAAATATGAATCCCACATATTTGTGAAAGAAAGAGAACTATTTTCTAGTGTTCTAGGATTATTATAATTTACCCAAATTCTATTATTAAAGTCTTGATTTCTTATATGATGAGAACCACTGACTAAAATTAATATATCTTATCGAATATTAAAAAATCAATGCTTTAACCTACCTGATTTTAGCAATTTTCAATCTTTGCTTTATTATATTCTATCTCGTTGTCCTTTTTTTTTTTTATTATAAAAATTAAATAAGAGTGTGTACATGTTGACTTTAAAAATATATTAATATCAAAATTGTTAAAGGTTTACTAAATGAGCACCTTAATTTAAAAAACAAAATAAAATCTAGTAAGTACCTACAGCAAACGATGCACAAAACTAACATGTGGATACATGCATATATGCCATATGAACTCAGTTCTTAGTTTGTTAGCGCAAACTAAAGCACAAAAGCTAACATATAGACATGAACATACCATATGAACTCAAGCCATAGTTAGTTAGAGCTTCATCTATGATCCTATTTTTCCGATTCTTAAATTATACTAGTAAATACATAGTGACTAGGTTCTCACTCTTCAAGTAAAGCAGGCATGCTCTTCTACCCAAAAAAAAAAAAAAAAAAAAAAAAAGAAAGAAAGAAAAAGAAAAAAGGATATACTAGCTTAAAGGCATCACACCAATTATTATTTTACAATTATTATTCCAAAAATCTAAGTCAAGTAGCGAAACTTCATTATATTTGTTCATAGGTTTCAGCTATCTACACTTCTCTTAAATTTTTTTACACTCTTTAAGAAATGTAAATAATTAAAATTTTTTCATACAATCAATTTGCACTGCTATAGAGTTTTTTACACTTGCGCAGAAAAGTGTAAATAGTTGGAGCCTTAGTCCTAACCTAAGTTTAGGCAGAAAAAGTCAAATTTTTAAATAGATTTGAGTCTCAAATCTAAAAAAAAGTCAAAGTTTTAAATACTCCTAAATCTGCAGTCTATAATATTTTAGGGTAATAATTGATAAAAAAAAATATGGTAATCTTGTGTGATTTTCAATGTAATATAAGTGTCTGAATATTTTATAAGTATTTAATTATTTTATATGTGTAATTCATCTAACAATTTTGTATAATACCCTGAGAATAACAAAATAGCATATTCCTTCTCTGTAAATTGAAATCTGCAACTCCGCCATAAGTAAGACTAAACTTCACTAACTTTTATTTCCTCTCCAGCATTTTTTTTTTGCACAAGTCCAAATTACACATGAACTATTTCTATTTTTTAAAATTTTTCTAAAGGTTGGCGTAAAGAGATAAATGTTTGCTATGCCTGCGCATGCTCCAAGCTACACCTCATTAATGCGAAACATAAATGAGAATTTGAGACTTTTGAGGCAAGGATAATGGCACCAACTCTGACAGAGGCGTAGTAATAGGCGTGGAGTCCGCTGAGGGAGCAGGAGAAATCCTGCAGATTGGACACGTGGCACTCTTCTTCAATACAATCAGATTGGAAACAATGCTGGCAATCCGGAAGACACCGTATGGTATCTTTAGGCTAGTAATCTTTGAAGCAAATTGAGCATGGACTATTGTTGTGCCTAGGAAGTCGCCGGCTTTCCCCTGTCCCAATCTTCTGGTACGATTCAATAGCAGGCTCATCAAGGCCGTCTATCACCATGATAGCATCTACTGAGTCGATGAAATAATTATCGTTATTGTCACTATCATCACCTCTATCATTACCACTAGAATTACCTTTAACTCGTACGCAAGCGTATGAAGCTAACGTAATAGTAGACATGAGCACAAGGATGCTAACAGCGATAGCGATACCGTAACCAAGGCCGACAGCCGTGGACATATGATAAACAGAAAGAAAGAGAAAGCGAGACGAGCTGAAGAGAAGTAGAAAAAGAAGTGAACAGATGAGCGGCGAGTGGGATGGTGTGAACAGCGGAGGGATATTTGAATTTATTTGTTAACTATGCTTTAAATTTATTTATGATTTTATACACCCAAATTCAACTGCACGATAAGACACGTACCTGCTAATTTCAAAGGAAATTTGAAAATTTTTTAAAAAATAATCGTTTGCATTGCATGTGCAATTAATGATGTAACCAGTTGCTCCAAATGTTGCCTCCCAAATTTGTCATCAACTTTCATAGCAACAGAGGTATTTCAAACCAAAATTTTTTAACTGAAACATTCCAAGTTGGCAATTCTTGGATGAAAAATGAAAGGAAAAAGTACAAGATGACTGTCATATTCCAATTTGACACCAACTAAATACAGCAAATAGGAGCTAAGAGAACTTTTAATTAACATAGCATAGAGAGCATGATGTTCTTCAGCTCATCCAAAATCATGTTTCCCTTCATTTTGTTGTGGTTCATACAATATATAATATATAACAGCTCGAATTTAGTATACATCTTTCTACAGTGCAAGAATTCAAACCAACTTAAATTAGATTAAAGGAAGACTATTCTCACTTCAAGTGGAAGGTTCTGGCTCAACCTGAGATTGAACCTGTATCTGGGGAACTTCTGATGCAGAGTTTTCAGGTTGTACTGCATTGGAAGATTCAGCTTGGTTTGGCATTGCAGCTTGGACTATTTCCGGCGGCTTGAATTTGTTGATATAGTAAGTGAGTGATGGTCCTGAGTATTCAACTGTCTGGATTTTGGGGGGTGGATTCTTGCCAACTTGGATAAGAATTGTTGAAGCTGCAGCCACAGAAATCAAGGCAAGACCAGCGGCAATTGCTTTTGTGTTTTCAGCTCCATCGGAAGAAGCACCTGCAGTTCCTGAGCTTATTGCACTTTCTGCTATATACACTGTTGGCTGGAAACATTTAAGTTGTTAGATAAATGATAGCAAGAATCAGTACTAGATAAAATTGAAGCTGCGAGAGGAGGAGAGAGAGAGAGAGAGAGAGACTGCATCAATACATAGATGGCAACATCAATAAATTAGAAAATTTTATGTGAATATGAACCATATAGTTTGCAATTGATAATGGTCTTCTAATGCAAAAGGACATGCCTTCTGCAATGAAGAATGTTTCCTCAAGATCTGTTAATGCAACAAAGAAACTTCTTATGAATCAAAGAAAAGACTACGTTCCCTTAAATGCCTTAAACAGTCCTGCCATATAAATACTACTACAAAGATATGTGTATGATACGAACGAGATTAGTTTTTGATTCCTTATTCGTATATGACACAAGTTTCAAGCTTTAATTCAAAGATCAAACAAGATAAATTCTCAAATCCCATTTACGCCTCTAGACAATTTATTTCTAGCAACCTACATTATAAAGATTTAAGAGGTGTTAATCTCAACTTTAAATTAACTAAGTAATTTAAGACTTAGATTAAACAAGTTAGTAAAATTATTAATAACTCACTTAACAATCTCACTAAGTTCTATTAAGAACTCAAGAAGATAACTAACTCATAAACAAATTTGCTAAAAGAAATATTCTTCATTCATTGATTCCTTGGTCGAATATGAAGGGTTATTTATAGTTTTTACAGTGTTTCAAGAAAACCCTAAGAAAACACTTCTTGTTTACACTTTGCATGTTTTGCTAGAACTTCCTATTTCATTAAGGAAGATATACTCATAAGCTAAATAGGAAAACTTTAAAAGATATATCAAGATATTTTTCTAATTATAAAAGAAGTTTCTTATATAAGTAAATAAAAAAAGTTTCTAATTAGAAAAAGGAAGGGAATGATATATTGAGATCTTGTTAATCTTGAAAAAATATTTTGACTTGACTTTTTTATTTTTCTTCCTTATGCGCCGCCCCTCCTTTAGTTACTCTTTATGACTTTTATTTTTTCACCAAAAGATATTTGAAATATTCTTGAAAATTTTTTGAAATGTTCTAGAACCTTTTTGGAATCTTTTAGAATTTTCTGGAATATTTTTGTGCAAATATTTTCCATTTGTAGAGTTAGACTTCTTAATTTCATTTTGAGGATTCATATATGAAATAAAAGCATAACAATGACCATTTTGCCTTTGTGAAGAAGATTGTTCAAATATTATAGTTCCAAATATTACAGATCCATATATGACAACTCCAAATAAGGCAAGTTCAAATATGACAACTTTAAATATGGTAAGTCCAAAAAAGACAAGTTCAAATATAGCAGTTTCAAATATGACAGGTTTTGAAGTTTTTGTGATGTCTTCCTCCTTTTGAAGGAGATCTTCTTGCTAGTTTCTTTCATTTTTTGTAGCTTTAAACTTCTCCCTAATTTGGTTCATATCAATATATTATACCTTTACACAAAAAATTTTACATAAGAAATTCACTTCTTTTATAAAACATATAGACCTTATTTGGAAATTCAGATTTTGAGAGAATTGAAAAGAAATGAATTGCATTTTAATGATTTTCTTATTTGGAAAGATTATGTTTAAAGGAATTTAATTTTTTCATTTTAAAAAAAAATGACTTGATAAAACAAGTAAAGGATTTTATTAATGATTCCATTAATTTAACATCTATACTAAACAAAAAATTATATTGCTAAAGTGAAGGAATTCTATAAGGGTATGTTTGGATAGGGGGATTTGGGCTGATGGGATTCAGATTTGGAATTTGAAATGCAAAATCCCTTGTTTGGGTAGACTGAAATTTGTTGATTTGGATTTGAACACAAATTCATGGGTTGATTTATAATTTATGAATTTCAAATGACAAGTAAGAGGTTGTCATTCAAAATCTCCATCATCATTTCATTTCAAATGAATGAATTTCATATACCAAATTCCAAATCCTCCTAAACACATCCTGATCGAATTCTTTTCTTTTCTTTTCTTCTGCACGATTTGGTGTATACAGAACCATAGAGAATTCACTTCCTTTTTTAACTTCAGTTACAACTGAACAAGGAACTATGGCACAACATCATGCAACATTCCACTGGCCCAACAATGTGTTGAGCAGGACAAATAATGTGACCCAAAAGCTTAAACTTCATATTTTGGCCGCCAAAATGTTTATATGCACAGACCACCTTGAACTATCTCTGATATGCACAATGACCCAGCTAAAATCTGCTAGAAAGATGTGCAACAAAAAAGATCTCTAATGTATTGCACACCCTGTAATTGCTAACAGATATAATGTTGGAAATTATTCTATAGAGCATCGCACGTTTCCTCATGTGTTGCTATCAAAATATTACCTTCCGAAGCCAATAAAATACCAGTCAGACAGCTTGGAGCAAATGGAGACAGTTGCAAGTGCATTAAGTAAACCACGCCCATGGTAAATTCTTTTTCATAGTAGCTCATGCACCTTATGGATTGAGGTCACGAATAGCAATTAAGGGAATTGCAAGATGTAATTTGAAGCGTAGTACATAATCAATTACGATGGCTGTAAAAATAAGAGTAGTGGATCTTCATGTACAAAATGTTGCAAAATCAGAATTGTCGTGGACCTCATAAAGAACACAGACAGAATGAGAACTCATGTTGAGACATAGAATTAATTTTCATCATCCCTTGGCAGTTGGCACGTTGCCTTTCTAAGCTAATTGAGTAGCATTTATATTCATTAGTTTTAGGCTGTTTGGATTTCAGTCAGTATCAATTCTAAAACATTTAGGCAGCAACAAGTTGAAAACTTCTCTATGTTAGGGACCAACAATAACTTCAATAGAAATATGCAAATAAAGGGAACAAATATATATATTGGAAAATTTGCAAATCACCAACCTCGACAGAGTATATATTTGTCTGCCCTGCAGTATCTTTCTCAACATAACCTGTCCAACCACGAGTTCGCGGAGGAAACGTTCCAACAACTCTAGTTTTATCCCCTGCCAACCATTCCACACTCACCTTGCCAACCTATTTTTTCACCATAGAAAATAAAAACATCACACAACTTGAAGTCACATTTCTTGAAATCTTTTGTATTACAATGTAAAACAGCTTTTCCTTATGAGCCTTTGCTGTAAGAAATGCCTTCAGAAATTAACTACTATAATTTTTTATTTTTTCTTGTTCATTAGGGAGGGAGATTGTACAATGGTGACATTCAAACCCTAGCACCTTAGTCCTCTTTTCGGCTCAACTAGACAAGTAACTACTATTTAACTACCATACTTATCAGTTAGTCCTCTTATCCACCCAGCTAGAAAAGCATACACGAAAGATGCAAGAATATGAGCAAAAACACAGAATGAGACATCAGTCATGGCCTAGAGGGTTATTTTTCTCATTTTTAAATTGGGGTTTTAAATCCTTAATAAAAAATTAATAACAAATAGCACATGATTCCCAAGTTTTCCCATTTATTATATTTTGGACTCTAACTAGACCAATAAATACACGAATAGACAACCAACATCAAGAACAAACTCAATCGAATTCAAGAAAAGCAAGAAATAGAGTGAACTTAAAGACAATAAAATTTCAAATATTAAAGAATGAATCTTTAACAAGGATTAAACCTCCTTATCAGGAGCACATTCTTCATCATTGCAATCAGAGTCATCAGATGAAGCTCTAACAGCAAAGAGCTTCAAATTTCGCCTATTTAAGTTGCTGCATTTCTTGAAAAGCCTTGGAGAGGTGAATGTGTATGTATTTGCTGATAGCATTGCCTGTGATACACATGCAGCCATTTCTTCTTCTTCCTGCAATTTTTGTAATAAAAGGTAGCAGAATTTTGCTTTAAAACACTTTGTGGCAATCCAAATTTGTGGGTTTTCTTTTTTCTTTTTTTTTTTTTTTCTGGGTTGAAGTTAAAATGAAAGAGGAAGGAAGAAAGATTTTTTTTGGTTGAGGATGGATGGGACATGTGTGGTCGAATTTCATTGGATACGTGTGACATATCGTTGCTCCACCCCCTCCAAAACTATCAATTACCAATTTACCATTACGTCGTCTATGTCTGCATTTGTCGTTTTCTTCTTACTACTATCATCAGTTTTTCTTTTTTCTTTTTTAATTCCGCTACAATTCAATTTTGTATTCACAATTTTGTACCTCTGAACTCACAACATTACAGCCTTTCACTGGTTTTTCTTTCTTTTTTTTTTCCCCTGTGTTTTAAGGATTTTTTTAATTAAAAAATTAGCACCAATTGAATTTCAAAGGTCAATCTTACAATTCTGAAAATAACTACACATCATAGAACTCAACATTTTTACAATCTTAACCATAAACTCGCAATATCCTTACACTTTTAACTACCGAACTTGCAATTTCACACCTTAAAGACGACACCTTATCAAGGATCATTGATGGTTATTCAAGATGTAGGATATTTTATGTCCTGAGGAAGATTGAAGTGTGAGATGGGATTTTAAATCTTAAACAAGTAATGAGTTTGTTTTCAAAGGTTTTGAGTTCTTCATCAATGTTCCATAATAATAAATGAACAATAAATAAATAAACAAAATCCATCTTTAAGAGCTTACATTTTTGTACAGACAAATGAACATGCATGAAATAACTATAGCCATATAAAATTTTTTTCCAAGGTATCCTATTTCAAAGAAATATCTAGCAGATAGTTAATTTTTGACAAAAATACTGTCAGGCTAAACAAAAACCAAAGATGTAACTTCCTGTACACAACCATGTCCATACAATGAACCAAGAAGGAGAAAAGATACTTGTGAACTAATATAATCTTCAGTCACACCGTCAGCTGTCATTCCCCAAAAGTTGAGGCTTCCTTAACCAGTACTGTTCAAATCTCTGCCTTGCATACCCCATGTAGTCAAAGTCGATTTGATTTACATATTCCTAAACAGGCAAAAAAAGAAAAAACTAATAAGTTTACAGAATTTCATCCACGAACAAAATTTCTAGTATGTTCTGTATGACATCCAAGATCCAACACATGCGCCATAAGTAAGAGGGGACATAAGCATAATCATCGAAATGCTGCTGGCCATTTCCTGGCCATGTCTTAAGCCATCAAATCGTTTCTGAAGTAGTTTTAAGAATAGTGAATGCTTATTTAACAAAGTCAAGATATTAAGGCAGAACATACTGATATTATGCCCCACAAGCCCCAAAACAGATGGCTTGCAAGTGTGTACTTCTCAACATCTTCCAGGAGATGCTTCACCTCAGTGTCACTAGCTTGCTCATCTGCATGAAAAAACAATAGCTTCATATAACGATGACAAACAAACCGCTTTACAGTTAGGTTCGTTGCATTAATTTCAATATAAGAATTGGCACAAGAAGCCATTTATGCTTGTGTTTTAAAAATGCCAACAAAATCATGCGAAACTAAGAATAATCTTAACATGGGATATGATATATGCGTTTTGAATTACAGTGGTGAGAAATGACTACTGATAAAAATCAACAACAAATTGTAGATTCCATAGCTAGAGTAGTCACTGTTCATGTTTCATATAGTTGCAGAAGGAAAACAGACTTAGAATGGTTAATACCAACTGTTCTCCCCTTGGCCAACCAGTGCTCCAATTTCCAAGATAAATCACAGACACCTAAGGTCCCACAAACTAACATAAATTTAATTCAAAGAACATTACAACCTACATATGTTCATGTGTGACATCCGAGAAAGTTACAAAAGCTAACTCTTCATGAACAGTGAAAACTTCCAATAATACCTGAAGAACTCAGATATACATGCAGAAACCTTTGCCGCTCCTCCAAACCTACAATGAGACAGAAGTCGGGTGCCTCTACAATGAGGTAAAATTAAAACAAAGAAATAGCAAAATAGGTAACATAATAGTCACGCACCTGGGTATTTATTGTAGTCCAAAATATGAGGTGTATCAGTGTGATAGTCCGCGGCCATCTCACAGAAGTGGTTTGCAATATCAAAAGCAACAGGATTGTAACTTGCATATTCATAATCCTGAGGACATATAACCAGTTATATGTTATTAATTACACATTGTACAAAAGATAATCATACAAACAAACAAAAAAAAAAAAGTTGGTTCACATGATCAATAACTGAAGAGTAGCAAAATTTTATGTCATTCAATTTTCTGCAGCTAACACTTATATGGCGGCATAGGATGTAGTGCGTTTGCAACTGAGAAAGTTAAGTTTGGAGTCCACTCACATCAATGATCAAGTCCATCAGGCTTGTGAGTATACCTTTAGTGATCTTAAATTAAGAAATGTAATGATACACAATCCTATGTTTGAAACAGACTGGTTTTGCAATTCTTTTTAAGAAAACTTTAAATTTCAGAAACTTGGACATGAACTCAAAATGTGTGACACAGGAAGAGATTTCTTCAAACCAAAAAAGAGAAGATAAACTTTGTCTAACGGTCATTTAGTTATACCAAATACAATTCAACCAATTCATTTACAGTAACTGGGCTCTCTAAAAAGAGTTACATTTTGAGGGAGTTTCTGATAGAGTAGATGGAATCAACATTTGAATTTTGGTACAAATGAATATTTATGAACTCATCTGGGAGGAAATAAGATAAGAATAAAATTTGTTGTTTGATATTAATTTTACCTGACATCTATCTTCAGAAAATAGTGAATCCATGAAACCACTAGTCACACCATCAATGTCCTATAGGTCTTTCAACCAGGCAGAGTCACAACTCAACTAGCATTATAGTGCAAATTTCGTTGAATGCATCATACGGAAACAATGCGTATCAAAGTGCATTTATAATATGCACAGTTCTATAACAAAATATAACATGAAGTGGCAGAACCTATAGGTTGTTCAACCAGGCAAAGTCACAACTGTACTTGCATTACAGTGCAAATTTGGTTAAATGCATCATATGGAAACAAAGCATATCGCATTCATAATATGCACAATTCTGTATCAAAATATAACATGAAGTGGCAGAAGAATAGATGCATCACTAAGGCATTGACAACAAGCTTTCCACTAGGTAGGGAATAGGTTTAACCAGTTGGTTCACAAAATAAACAGGTAAAAAATTACACAGACAAACAGATAACGATTATGTTAGTTCTTTAAAAAATCAATCATCAATTAAAGCAACAAAGATGGATAGTTAAAATAGTTCAATGAAGTTCTTATAAAGTAGGCATATGTTTTCAGCATTTAAGTTGAGATGATTAATTCTTAGACTTCATTAACTATTGAACAAGAACAGAAACTTACAATTATGGTTATTGCTTTTGTCTCTTCATCGATCATAATGTTACCATATTGCAAATCATTATGACAGAAACCAATTCTTTGATCTCCAGCAAGCTCCTTTTCCAATATGGAAATTTCCCCCTCAATGGCAGCCAAGCAAATAGCTTTAGCATCTTCAGAAGGACACATACTCTTTGCAGTTTCCAGCCAATTTCTGAAAAAGCAACAAGACTTGAATAATTGCAGCTATATAATAACAAACAGCACATCACATATAACTTCATTTTAGTGGAGACACATACTACTGACCCCATTTGCAGAAAGGAAGAAACGGGAAAAAGTAAAAGGAGAAAAGGAGGAACATACCGCAACCTAACCCATAGGCAGATATTCTTTAGACCTGGCATCTCAAGACCATGGAACTCTTTCAATTTAGCTGCTATGAGAGCTGATACATCGGGATCATGCAAATCAGATGCTGACAATGTCTGAAATTCACATATGAAGCAGGTAGGCAATGTTTGTTTCAGAGTGTGAATGCAAGTATTTATGGAATCCAATTTTCAATTTTATTCATTGAATGAACAGGCAAATAATTGTTTATGGAACGACAATTTTTTTTTCAGCTCTTCACATCCTTTTCTTCCATCATTAGAAAGCAAGTAATTTGAAATTTAAGATATTGAATTCATTTCACTATGGCATAACAAAAAGGAAAAAAAAAAAAAAAGAACTGTTTGCAAACAGGCCGCAAGAAACTAACTCAATTCTATTCTCAGTTTCTCTATGCAGATATCAAGTACAAAAACTGAACATAACAATCCATAACATACACTTTTAGCAACTTTAGAACCAGCAAAATCCCCAACCAATGACTGCTACTACAATCTGCATAAAAAGATACCTCTATGCACACCATTTGGATAAAAATACATTTCCCAGATTCAAAATAAAAAGAAAGTGTAATCCTTTGTTTTGTTTAGATAGCTTTGACCCTGTCTTTACCCCAAACAAGAAAAAGCCACAAACATATATGGACATCAAAGTACCCGTGCATGTATAAACTCTTCGATTCGTCCATTTGAGAACCGGCCAAGTAAACGAGGTCCCTGCCCTTGCTTGGAAATAAACTCAAAAGTCCGGATCTCGTCATCCCTATCAAAGAAAACCTCAACACCAGCACCATAAATCCTCACTAGAACCTTGTGTGAGCCTTTATCTGTCTTTGTTGGCCACTTGATCTGAAAAACCTCATTAGTCATTGCACCCTTAAGAGGGATCACCTGCATTGCATTTGCATCAACCACATCCTCCCACTCGTATGCCAATCCCTTCAACATCTCTTTAACCTCCCCTGGTACATGATCCTCTTTTTTCACCACCACATTCTCCTCAGCACCCATCACCAATAACTTAGATACCCACCACGAATCTCTGATCTGGGGAAAAAGAAAAAACACAAATTTAATTTCTAAAAAAACCCATCTTCTCCATCCGATTATTCCTCAAACATTCCAATAACTTAGTAATAAATATTGGTTACTACAGTGATGAAAAAAAAAAAAACCAAGAATCTCTGATCTGTAACCGACAATAAAAAAAAAAGAACCATTTAACATCCGGAAAAAATCCCTTCATTTGCATCCAATTACTCCTAAAACATTCAAATAACTTAGTATAGATATTAATTACTACATATTAAAAAAAAAGCCATGCAAATTACTTACAACTATAAAAGATTGTGCCTTTAATAAGAATTCATGTTCAGAATCAATAATTGGAATTCATGTTCAGAATCAATCAAACAGCATCAAGATATGAAAACTAAATCAAAACAACACCTGAATCCATTTCATGATATAATCAATGAATGATAATTGATCAAAACAACACTGATTACTTACCTTAAAACGAACTTCTTATGAAAAAAGGAAATGGACGAAACAAACTGTAGAGAATAACAGGGTGATGAGGAATATTTGCGGAAAAAGATAGAGGAGAAGCTGAGTTGGGTTGTGAAATCTGTGATGATTAAGATTGATTACGGACCGTTGGATTTTAGCAGAAAAAGGTTGAGAGTTCCGAGAAATTTGAAAAAACAATGATATCATAGATCCGACATGGGGGCTTGGAAGGAAAGAAAAGGTCAGATATGCTGATGTCAGAGAGCTAGTGGTGGCATCTGAATGTAAATGGGGAACGGGTAAAAAAGAGTTTATCACGGAAATTTACGAATGAATTAATTAGATAAGCGATGTCCATGAATTTCTTAAAAATAAATAATACTAATTTTTAATTTTTTAAAAAATATTATTGTGTATATATACATATATATCATTTATAATTTTATATGATAGATTAAGATTATTTAATATTTAATTTTTTATTAATAAAAATTAAAAAAAAACGAGAGTAAATAGATCAAATTTAACGAAGTCATGCTAAGATTTAAACGTTAAATAGAAATTCTATTTTACCAATTTGAAGTTAGATTTCATATTAAGTTCATTCATCAATAAGTTCGCCCAGCATTTTATTAAATTTATGAGTTGGATTTGTTTCTGATAAAACGTTCAGTTCATAGAATTAATTGACTGCATGTGTAGTTGATACTGAAACAAGAAATAACTTTCAGTATGAAAGTTGAGAAAAAAAAAACTTGCAAAAACAAAAAGGGGGAGTTGCATCAAAATGTATATAAATAAAATTCAACATTCTCTACAATGCGAAATTGAATAATTTTTGTTATGTGATTTTGTCCCACGATAAGCGATATAATTTAAAGATTTACGATAATTCAAACAACAACGAAAAGATTAGTCTTTCATCCCGTTTAAGTTTTTGTTTATCTTTTATAAGTTTAATAATTATAATTTTAAGTTAATTTTAACTATAGATTTATTATAAATAACTTAATAAATATAATAAAATGTTAAAACAAATCAAAGGTTTCATCTATTAAAGTTTTTTTTTTGGTGAAGCCAAAAAAAGATTATATTGAATTAACTAAAAAACAACTATACAACTCACAGTAGCAGTGATGAACGATAAAAAATCATATTTCCACCTGTTTAGGACACCATTATCAATATTAGAATTAAAATGCAGATTACAGTGTCGTTTACGTTATTATACTATAATGTTTTAATTAATAATTCACTATTATATTAGATAAAAATTATTATTCATCGTTGGATTAGATAGTATTAAATACTGTTGGATTAAATGAAAGTTATTAGTTATTATTACATTATATTATGTTATAAAATCTGGAGAATATTCAAATTTTATATAATGTCGTTTACATTATGACACTATAATGTTCTAATTAATAATTTACCATTAGATTATATAAAAATTATTCATCATTATATTAGATAGTATTAAATATTGTTAGATTAAATAAAAATTATTATATTAGATAGCATTAAATACTATTGAATTAAATGAAAATTATTATATTAGATAGTATTAAATACTGTTAAATTAAATAAAAATTATTATTCACTATTAAATTAAATTACTTTATAAAATATGAAGTTTAATAAAATCTTATACAAAATTGATTACCTAATTATGTTATACATAATATTGACATCAGAATTACTATATTTAAAAATCAAAGCATTTCTAACATGCAAGTAAATAACTGTGCTTTTATTTTCTGTATCTGCTTATAAAAATTTGTATTTTATTCATCAATTTTTTTATAATTGCATTTTTTTATTTTTAAACGATCAAATTATGGTGTTAATGGTCAGGCCTGGTCAATACGGGTCCAAGCAGGATTTTAGAACGGCGTTTATATTACACGCTAGTAGCCCCCCTACTCAGCTCCGAACGCAAGTCTGTCTTGTCTTCTACCAGCACGAGAGAGCGAAAATTTTGCGGTTGAAAGAAAATCAGGACAGAGAAGAGAAGGAATAACTACTAAGCAAACAAAAATTTTTATTAGCTCCACTCTGAAATTATTTGAAAATAAATCATATCATTCATGGGTCTCATGCAGGGAGATCCTCACACTGGAAGCCAAGAGTAGGTTTTTTCCCATTTCTTTTATATTTTGTATTGATTTTGGTTGTTGGTTAACTGTTTATGTTAATTAGTTCAAATGTGGTGGACCATTTGATCGATTAGCAAAAGCTTACTGCCCCTATAAAATCCGCCGTTGATAAATTCCAGCTTCTTCCTGAGTTCTTAAAGGTAAGTATTAGTTGTAATTGTAAATGGGTGTAATGTTAAGTGGAGTTGTTATTTTGGTTTTTTTTTTTTGGGGGTTAATGTACGGTCATTGTAATAATTTATTCAGAATCTAATACATGAATTTAGAACACCATTCATGATTAAACAAAAGCAAAATTACGTATCTATTTGCACAGTAGATCTGAAAGCGTAAACAAGTTGCAAACTTCTTTACGCGTTGGATCCCAAATTGTTCCGCGCTATTATTCTGATCACTAAAAATAGAACACTTAGATAATAGGTCAAAAGAGTTGAAAAAAGGAGTTAAGTCTTCCTCTCCTTGACTTTCTCACAAGACGACTACGATGTGTGTAGCAACTAGGATTGTCAATCATATAAAGGCAGAAGAAGAGACTTAACCTATTTATAATCAATTTTAACAGGCTCACCCATCATAGGTCTATGTTAAAATAGGTCTACACTGACCGTCTTTCATATCGGTCCACAAAAGGTGTCACAAGCCCATAACTCAATTGATCACATTTTAATTAGGTTTATCCACTAATCAATAAACTATATTATTCAGTCCGTTTTATAAATAGTTAAAACCAATCCATAATTAATATTAACCCACATAAAAAATTTCAACATTCTCCAACTTGGGTAATATTAATTATGACGTTTTCATGTTTTATGAAAGAAAACATTTTGAAAAAGACTCTCGAATTGAATACTTCAAATGTGGCTACAAAATTTAAGAAAACATATAGTTTATTGATAAAGTGACACCTTAAACATAATTCTGTCCACATTAAATTATCAATATCGGATCATGACAGTAGTTATACCCCTTATTGACATAGTACTAATCAATAGTCACAAATATTGACAACTTAACTGACCTGGATTATGATATGACAGTGTAGCAAGAAAATAACGCTACAGGTGATCAATACACTATTTTCTTGTCAGTCCTCCAAACATTTCTCTTTCAACATGCTCAAACGAGCAAAAAAAATTTACAAGGCTTCACAATAAGACTTTTATTTCCATTTGAAAATATACACATAATGCCTTAGCTTTTGTTTCCAGAAACGCAATTGGAAACCAATATAGCTTAAGATAATCACACAAATCTTAAGCACACCACGCACAACTTATAGCATGTTATATATATATATATATATATAATGTGCACATACGCATAACAAACAACCACAAAATACTCAACTCATATAAATAAATATGAATAAACAATGTAACAAAATCATTTAACTTAGACGTTCAATTACAAGCGCAAAGCTCTCACTAAACAAACACATCAAAAGACTCCACAACACTTATATCACAAACATGTTTCTTGAAAACTATAGGTCTAAGTCCTTTGGTTAGAGGATTAGCTAACATCAAATCAATACTAACATACTGAATCTCAATGTCTCCTTTCTTTACTAAGTCTCTGACTGTAAGATATTTGATCTTCATATGCTTAGAACCACTCGAACTTTTATTGTTCTTAGAGAAGAACACAACAACATTATTATCACAA
>CATIWR010078746.1:0-22777 GCA_949677035.1 Omphalea diandra
AAGGTTGGATTAGATTCCTTACCTGTATGCTTGAGAATAGTTGCCCAGATCTATCAAAACAAGTATTAGAGTTTTGATCTTCAAATCCCAACTAGACCTCTAGAAAACTTGTTTCTAGCAACCTAAGTTATAAAGATTCAAGGTTGTGTTAACCCAAATCCTAAATCAACTAAGCCAATTTAAGATCAAAATTAACAAGTTTGTGAAATTAACAAGTTTATGAAATTATTAAGCCTTAACTCAACAATCTCACCAAGTCCACTCAAAAACTCAAGAAGAGAATTTAATCTCACAAGCAAAATTGCTAACAATAATAATATTGATTGAATTCATTCCCTCTTGGCAGAATATGAGGGCTATTTATAGCCTTACAATGCTTAATCCAAAACCAATTAGGATTTGGTTTACATTCCCTAACAGAATTTAATATTTCCTAATGTAATAAGGAAAAGGCAATCCTAAACTAAATAGGAAAACTAAGGAAACATTATGATTGGTCAACAAGATTAGACCAAGATACTTTCCTAACTAAAGAACAACTTTTCCTAAATAGAAAAGGAAAAGGATTCAACCTAATGAGGAAATCCTAATGGCATTAGGAAATATTGCCAACTAAGGAAATCTTGCAGGAATCTTTGACTTTGGGGCTTATTTCCTTGCTTACATTACTTGGGCTTCCTTTTACATGCCTTGGACTTCTTTTTACATGCCTTGGCCGAATTAGGTCATGCTTGGATGCTCTCCATAAGATGGGCTCCATTGTATTAAGTTAAGTGCTCCATTTGAAGAGTTTAAGCTCCCATTAGCTTTTAATTGGCTTCACACATCCTTTGCTCTTCTTGGGCTAATGAAAGTGTAATTTCTTGTTGCATGAATGCTCCAATTACATCCTTAAACTTCTTTAGCCTTCCCTTTATGATTGGGCCTTGAAGTTGAAGTGGATCCTTTGCTTTAGCCTTGGCTGTTTACATCATCTTCTTATGGTATTTCTACCATCTCTATACAATTGTTGTAGAAATCAGACCTTATCACTTATGGTCTTATATGATCGATCTAAAGAAAGGGATTCGGTACAATCCTCATCTAATATCCTTTTTTGAATGGTTTCAACCAATTGATCGATGGATTAACACTCTCAAGGTTAAGTTTGACAAATGTGAACCATAAATGGCTTTAAGCAAAAGAATTATCTACACATTTCATAGACCCTATTTTATGGGTCCTTCTGGTAACACTCCTAGAGTTATGGCCCATTTTCATATTTACAAAGAAAAATAGTTTTCATTATGGGCAGATGCACTGGAACATCATGAAGAATTTTGGGAGTTCCAAAGTATATGTGTGGACAAAACAAAATAGTCCCAAAGGAAATATGGTCTTCTCTCTCAAAAGAGGCCTCATGGGATACATTATCGTCTCAATACCATAAGAGTTTCAAGATAGCCAGTGAGCAATGGGGAAGACTACCAAACTACTCAAGCTTAAAGATGATCTAGCTGGTGAAAAATATATTCCTGAGGAATATTCTCAAGACCTCTATGATTATTACATGACGCTCCAACATGATAAAGATGAAATAGATGGTGTTGAACAACACCATAGGGAAGAAGATTATGAGAATATGAATCTACACCCATCTTATGAACCAATCATCAAGCACTATAGTCTCTTGTCCTTTTGTATAATTATTATTGGCCTTAATAATGCTCTCTAATCATGTGAAAGCTTTACAACTCACATGGGGCCTAGTGTGTTTTATGGTTTTGTTGTCTTATGCTTTTGTAGACATGTGATTACTTTAGCTAAAGTAATCACTTTACTTTATGTATGCTTTTACTTTACAACTTGTCATAGATTCGAGATGATCCCTTCTCCATCCTATATAAGGAGAAGCTTTGTAATATGGAAGAACAAGTTTTGAAGAAATAAAATCTCTCTTTGTTACAAATAAAAAAGCTTCATAATTATAGAATTCATTTCAAAATTCTCAAGTTGATAGAATTTGATTTAATTACAATGAATTCTAAAGATTTAATGAAATAAAAATTTAAATAAGTTTTTATTTATATCAAACATGAAAAATATAAATTTACAAATTCATTTATAAAAATTATAGAATTTATTTATATCAAAAACTCTCTTAGAGAATATTATTATGTTTTAATAAGCATATGAGCTTAACTAATGTGGATCTATTTTTATTTTTTTTTATAAAAACTACTGTGGATTTCACATTAAGCATAAATCTTAAATTATTTTACAAAAGATTGTATAGAAGATTAAATTTGGTAATTATTATTGTTTCTTCAAAAAAAAAAAAAAAGATAACTCTAACGATTAAGATTTGAATGCTCAATTAAGTGCAATTTCATATATATTGAATAGGATTTTTAATTTTTAGGACTTAAGCTCCATTTGAAATTTTAATTTAATTTAATCTTAAAACATGTAAAAATGGAGTACCTTCGATTGCTATTTCAATCAAGGTTTCCTGGTTTGAGACATAGGTATGTGAGGATTAATGACATATCACCTATGATTTTTGACCGAGTATCAAATGACGAAAGGAAGGTTGGGGGTACAACACAATTAACCATGTCAAGTCCCCTTCAGTTTTTACTTCGGCCACGGACTAGGCTTTCTACTGTTTGTTCTGTTGTGATGTCGCATATTATAGGTTAGTCTGTTTGGGACGGAATAAGAAAACTGCCATTTTAAAAGGATTTTTATCAATTATTACTAAATAATAAATAAAAAAGTTACATAGACAACACCAGGAGCGATGGCTACAGTACATCGCTCTCAAGACACCTTTTTATTAATAATCAGATATGAAATTGTCTATTTTGATGTTATTTTTTTATATTTTTTTATTTAATTTTATTTTTTTATAATTCACATTCTATGTTTATAATTGTTTTGTGAAAAAAAATATAGTTTTAATGGTAACAGTAACCATACCACGATATATTTGGCTCATTTTTTTAAATACAAAATTTTCACTTTAAGTATAAAATTTCTTAATTTATTTATTCATTTTCTATATTTTTTAAATAAATTTTATCTCTAAAAAAAAATCCAACTATTTTCTTCTTTACTACTGTACTTGACAATCACGAGGAGCTATAACCAACTTCATGTATATGGACATGCTAAGTACGGGAGGGGAAAAGTACTTGGAATCGCACTTATAAGATTATTGTTTTTCATTTTTTTTTATGCAAGCTATTTATTTATATTTTATTTTAAAAAATATTTCAATTTGAATTTATTTCATGAAAATTACATAACAAATTTTTTAATTTTTAATAAAAAAATTGCATTTCATTTGATATTAATTTCTTATATATCATTTTGAAACTTTTACATTTTATCTTAAATGATTTTATTCTTTTTAAACTCTAAAAGAGAGTGAAAATTATAATCATATATTTTTAGATAAAAACGAAATAAAATCACTTAAAATAAATATAATAATTTCTAAAATCATACATGAGAATTTAAAATATATCAAAAATTTAAACAAATTGTAATTTTAAATCCCAAAAAAAGTTAAAAATTTATTATGTGAATTTTATGAAATAAATTTAAAATAAAATAATTTTCTAAAATAAAAAATAAATAATTTTAATGTAAATAAATGAAAAATTGAATGATTATATCTAGAATTAATCTCACTTATAACACGTGTGAATAATATGCTTAACGTACTGAAGCAAAAATACAAGAAAATTGAAATATTTGCATATGATTTTTAGATTGGAAAAACCATAGAGTGGACATTTGGTTGGCATAGAGAGAGAATCAAAAGGAAAAATGCAGGTGGGACCTGATTCATAATTGTTGGATTAGATTAGTTAAATAAGTCAAAACTCTCTTTTAATCTTGAAAATGTAGGTTGACATGCTCTAGCATCATTTTTAAGTGTTATTTTTGCAGTTTTTAACATAAGTTTGCATTGGAAGTTGAATGAGAGTCTAAGTCTCAAGTATTGTGAAAGACAACCTAATTTGTGGCCAAGAATATCTAATTCATAGCTGCGATATAGCAATATAAATGAATGACTTTGGTCCACACTGATTCGTAGAGCAAATCGTTGACGTGACCTAACTAAGAAAGCAATGAAGATCAAATAGTCGAATTCGCGGTGACCATTGCATTACGAATCACGATTGTGACTTTTAGGGGTTGCCTAGAGGGAACTAAGTCCACAACCAAAGCTTACCAAATATCCAAGATAACTGTTAACATATTAAAATTTGTGAGGTTGAAATAGTCTTCAAGACCGCGATCTATTGAAGCAACTTCTCCTTATCAAACAAACAGATTTGTAGTGCCAATCGCGTCTAAGAGGAAGATAGCTCGCGACCATAACTTTGTTTGGTTGGAAGAACACAAAGACTATTTTTCTTGGAAAACTAATGATAACATGCCATATGAACTAGTCGTTAGATTCAAATGGAGTTTTTTTTTTTATCACAATTTCAGTAGATTTGGTGCAATAAGAGAAATCACAATCGTGAATGATAAGTCATGATCACAAAAATCTGTCTGACAAACATTTAATGCAAGATATGCCTCGCGTGTCTTAGAGATTTAGACATAGTTTCTTTGTAACGTCTCTTTGGTGGTTATTGCCTATAAATACTCCACCAAATAGACATGAATGAAAAAGAATAACATTGAATATAGCTAAACTCTTGTAATTTTGTTTCCTAACCTTCAATTTTTTATATGTGAGCTGGTATTTTTGAGTGTAAGCATTAAACACCATTATAATTTGGTTTGAGAGTTAGTCTAGTTAAAAAACTCTTCTAATGGGTTAAGTGTGAACTTTCAAGAAATACTTGAGAGGTTTTTGTGTGAGCTTTAAAATACAAGTTGTAAGGTAGTGTGTGAGTCATAAAACACAAAGTGGACAAGTTTAGTGTCAGCTTGGAAGCACCATTTAGAGTTAGTGAAATACTCAATTATGAAGAATTAGGGATGGATTTATGGTTAATTAACACCCAAACTAATATTAAATATTGTGTTTCCATCTTTTCTCTTACTTTTTTATATATCCATCTTTTATTACCTTCCTTCCAATTTTCAAATTTAACACTAATTCAACCCCCCTTCTTGGTGCTCAAAGGCCAACAAGTGGTATCAAAGCCTGGTCCCATTAAAACCCTTAATAGTATGAGTAAAGACTAATGGCACAAGAAGGAATCTACCCCCATCTCAAGCCATACTTCAATGGATTCGACTATACACATTGAAAGTATAAAATGGAGATATATTTGGACAATGATGTGGTCGACCTTTACGATATAGTTGCAAAAGAATGGAAACCTCCTACCAAAGTGGTTTATGGAAGTGAATAATTAATCCTAAGGGAGGATTGGGTGGAAGTTCATAAAAGATCAAATGGAAGGAACAAAAGAGCAATGACAATCCTTCTTAGCTCTTTATTAAGGGAGGAGATTGAAAGAGGCAGCACTATCTCACTGGTCATAGAATATGGAAAGCTTTGGAGAACTATCATGAAGGCACAACCTTGGTGAAGTCCAGCAGATGAGAGATGTATGTGATAAAATGAGAGCTATTCATGATGAAAGACAACGAAAGCATCACCAATATGATGAACAGACTCTTATCCATCCATCATCACAAACATGAAGAAATTCAAAAGAGTACTCACCAATCATGAGGTAAACACCAAGATACTCAAATCTTTACATCTTAAAAAGTTTAGTGCAAGGGTGTATAACATTCAAGAGTCAAATCCAAAAATAGGAAAGGTGCCAACAGATGTCCTCATAGGCAAGCATATCACTAATGAGCTAAGGGACATGAATAAGGAAATGAAGAAGATAGGCAAGCATATCACTAATAAGCTAGCGGATAAGAATAAGGAAATGAAGAAGATGAGAGGGTAAGGGGACAAGAATGATAAAATAAAAAGAAGACTTTGGCCTTTAAATCCTCAACCAAAGACAAAGAGATAGAAGCTATCTTAAGTGATGATCATAATGAAAAGTAAGATGAGGAGTTGGTCATGCTTTCTAGAAGAACCAAATAGCTGATAAGAATAAGGAAGGATAGAAAGAACTTGAAAAAGACATCTCCCAACCTTAAAGAAAAAAAGAATAAAGTAACATGTTACGAGTGTGGCAAGCAAGAACACATCAAATATGATTTCCCCAAGTTAAAAAAGAATAAGAAAAGGGGCAAAGAAAAAAAGAAAGCCTACAAAGCCACTTAGAATGAAAGCCCTAGTTAGAAGGATGAAGATGAGGAAGTAGCAAATATGTGTTTCATGGCACAAGAGGACTTTTCTAATAAGATAAGTTCTTCACCCCATTATAGTGAAAATTATGATGCATATGATGATGTACAAAATGAGCTCTTAAAAGCTTTTACTTTGAGATGTGACAAGTACAAATCATAAATGAAAACTTACAAAAAGAAATGCTTAGAACTAGAAAATGAGTTCAACTCATTAAATAAGCTTGTAAGTGAGTTGAGGACTTCAAATGAAGAACTCAAAAAATCTGTTGAAAGTCTTTCTAAATCTTATTCTTCTCTAAGATCCTTAAGAAAGGAAAATGATACTCTAAAAGAAGAAGTAATTATGATTAGAAATTCTATTTCTAAGTTTCACAAAGAGAAGGAAGTTTTAGATACATTAATTATATCTTAAAAACCTTTCATAGTAGGACATGTTCTAAGCTTCAATAGAGCACCCACTTTATCTACACCCCTCCCACTACTTTTATTAGAGCTTCCGCACCATAAACATCTAACATTGAGGTAATTAGGAGTTAGAGTGCTCTAAGCACTAAGCCACCTATGCCTAAGGTCAAGGGAAAGACATTTCAAGGCTAAAATCCTAAGCATAAAAAGGCTAATCATGCATTCATATACAATAAAAACATGTTCATCCATGCTCACATTCTCATCATCATGGTATATAAAGGCCTCCTACTTATGCCAAAGTTTTTACATAGGAGAAAGACTTATAAGTCCAAGCTCTAATGTCACTACTGTATGAAGTTTGGTTACATAAATACTTTCTGCTATATTAGAATGACTCACCTCAAATTAGAGGATCCTTTAAGACCTAACCCCTAAGGAATCAAGTATTTTTGGGTACCTAAACAAAAGTGATCTATTTTTTGTGTGTAAGAATGTATGGTAGCCATAAATGAAGACGATGATTGACATATGAATAGTGGGTGCTCGAAGCATATGATGGGCAATAAAAAGCTATTAATAGCCATAAAAAAGAAGGAAGGTGATAATACTTTTATGCCAAGGTTAAGGTAATTGGCATTAGAACAATTAATAAGAATGATTGTTCACTTATTGACAATGTTCTTTTAGTTAATGGTTTACAACATAATTTGTTAAGTGTAAGTCAATTGTGTGATAAAGGTAATAAAGTCACCTTTGACTTTAGAAAATGTTGAGTTACCACTTTGGTGGATAAAAAGGTAATCGTTAAAGATAAAAGGAGTGGCAATACCTACTTAATTGACTTAGACAATTTGGCTAACCAATCCTTCAAGTGTATTGTATCTCTTAGCAATGAAGCTTGACTTTGGTATAAAATACTTGGTCATGAAGCTCCTACAAAGACTATCTAAAGGATAGTTAGTGGAAGGTCTTCCTAAGCTAAAATTCTCAAAGAACAAGACTTGTGGACCTTGCTAAATAGGAAAGCAACATCAAACTTCCTTTAAAGCAAAGAATGTTGTAAGTACATCTAGACCTTTTCAACTTATCCACATTGACTTAATTGGACCTACTAGGAATGTAGTTTAGGTGGGAAGTATTATGCATTTATCATAATTGATGATTACTCTAGGTTTACTTGGGTATCCTTCATAGCTCATAAGAAGGACACTTTTTATGCTTTTAAAAGTTTTGCAAAAAGAGTTCAAAATGAAAAAGGTTACTTCTTCTCTTATATAAGGAGTGACCATAGAAAAGCATTTCAAAATGAATCTTTTGAAACTTATTATTTAGAGAATGAGATTTCTCATAGTTTTTCTACTCCTAGAACTCCACAACAGAATGGTGTTGTGGAGAGGAAAAACTATACATTAATAGAGATGACTAGAACTACGCTCAATGAGTATTCCTTGCCTAATTACTTCTGGGTCAAAGTCATCAATACTTCATGTTATATTTTTAATTATGTTTTCAAAAGACTTATTCTCAATAAAACTTCTTATGACCTTTGGAATGGTAGAAACCTAAGATTTCATACCTTATAGTTTTTGGATGCAAATGCTATATTTTAAATACTAAGGACAACCTCATAAATTTTCTTCTAAGACAAATGAAGGTATATTTCTATGCTACTCCACCTCTAGCAAAGCCTATAGGGTTTTCAATAAAAGTACTATAGTTATTGAAGAGTCTATAAATATTGTGTTTGATGAATCTAGTAAACTTGATCGTGGAAAAAGTTTTCTTGTTGATAGTCTTATAGGTGACTTTGAGAAATTGGAGCTAGATTTAACCCCAAAAGAAATGGTGATTGATCTAAAAGATAATGAGTCATAAAAAAAAGAAAAGGAATCCTAACTACAACAAGTACAAATTCTAGCTCAAGATCTTTTTAAGGATTAGAGATTCTCTAAACATCATCGAAAGAATCTAATCATTGGTGAGACATTCTAGGAAGTAAGTACTAGATCTCAATGTCATGCATTAGATAATAATCTTGCATTTGTTTCTCAATTTGAGCAAAAATCAGTTAATGAAGCTCTTAATGATGAAAGTTGGGTGATTGCTATGCAAGATGAACTCAACCAATTTGAGAGAAATAAAGTATGGGAACTAGTTCCTATGCCTAAGGGACACCCTATTGTGGGATGCAAATGAGTGTTTAGGAACAAGTTAGATGAGCAAGGTTTCATTACTATGAACAAAGCTAGTTTAGTTGTAAAGGAATACAACCAAAAGGAAGGCATTGATTATGATGAAACTTACTCTCTCGTAGCAAGATTAGAGGCCATTAGGATTCTCTTAGAATATGCTTGTCATATGAATTTTAAACTTTTTAAAATGGATGTTAAAAGTGCATTTTTTAATGCACTTATTGAAGAGAAAGTTTATGTTAAACAACCTCATGGTTATGAATCTCATGCTTTTCCAAATCATGTTTTCAAACTAACTAAAGCCTTATATGGTCTAAAACAAACTCTAAAAGCTTTCTATGAAAGGCTTAGTTCATTTCTTTTACAAAATGATTTTGAAAAAGGCAAGGTTGATACAACTTTATTTATCAAAAAACACATTTAAGGCACACTCATTGTATAAATCTATGTTGATAATATTATATTTAGTGTTACTAATATATCTCTTCATAAAGATTTTGCTAAGCGTATTACTAGGGAATTTGAGATGAGCATGATGTGAGAGCTCAAGTTCTTCCTTGATTTACAAATCAAGCGAATCGAAGAGGGCATCTTTATTAACCAAGCCAAATACATAAAGGATATACTTAAGAGGTTTGGAATGAATAGATGCAAAGTAAATAAGACACCTATGAGTGCTACCATCAAGCTAGACAAAGATAGCCAATTGATGTATAAAGGTATGATTGGTTCACTCCTCTATCTCACTACTTCTAGACTCAATATTATATTTAGTGTATGCATGTGTGCTAGGTTTCAATCATGTCCTAAGAATCTCATTTAAATATTGTTAAAAAAGGATTTTTAAACATTTACATGGCACATTACATTTAGGGTTATGGTATCCTTGGAATTTATCATTTAGTTTTCTAGAGTATTCAGATACAAATTATGTAGGCAGTTTAGTCTTCTGGGGAATTCATCATTTAGTTTTCTAGGGTATTTAGATATGGATTATGGATGTTGTTTATTAGATAGGAAGAGCGCTTCTAGAATTTGCTAATTTATAGGAGAATGCTTAGTTTCTTGGTTTACTAAAAAATAAGTTTCAGTTGCCTTATCCACCATTGACGCGGAATATGTGACGATGAGTTATTATTGCACTCAAGTTCTTTAGATGAAACAATGACTCAAGGATTATGGAAAAATTGTTGACCACATTCCCATCAAATGTGACAACACAAGTGCAATAAATCTTTCAAAAAATCTCATCCAACACTCTAGGAACAAACAAATTAACGTTAGGCATCATTTTCTTAGAGATCATGTTCAAAATGGAAATATAGCATTGAAATTTATTGACACTAATCATCAACTTGCGAAAATTTTCACTAAATGCCTAAATGAAGAAAGGATGAACTTCATTAAAAGGGGGACTAGGGATGCTAGTGGAAGCTCCCTAAGGTGAAAATTGATCTCTAGTCACATTCTTCATTGTGTTTGTCACTTTGGTTGATTAAATGATATGCATGATAATTATGTATGTTGAATTACTTTGGATGTGTTAATTCTTTAAGCTATTATGCCTTACTATGCCCATTTGCTTGAATTAATCATCACTACAATAAGTGGATCACATCTAAAAATGCAAATTCTTATTTTTTCATTATTTTTCTTTTTGCCTTGTAATTCGCAGTAGCTATTTATAAGGATTCATCTATTTTCTATCAAGCTTCTAATTCTTAATTGCTACCATCAATTCTTTCAAAATTCAAATTCTTTGACTGTTGACTCCTTCATTTTTTAAGGAATTCTTATTTGTTACTCACAAAATTTGTAATGAGTGGTTCCGACCTGTTATTAGTGATCGCAAATTCTAGTAACTGTTAAGCATTTATTGATTTGACTATTAACTAGTGCCAACTCCTCATTTAATGCAAAATTTACCATTTGTTACCATTTTCATCAATTTTTTGCCTATTTAAATCATTCTAACACCCCTTTATTCTATTTTTAACTTCTCTCTTCATCTATAACTCATTTCTTCTCTCGATTCTTCTAAACTCTACTAACTTATCTCAATGGCACGTAAGAAACTAATAAGAGTAGAGAAGGGGAAAGGCATTGCCTAACTTCCAAGCCCTCATGCTCTTCACCTAATGAAGGGAATTACTAAAGAAGAAAAAGATAGGTACAAAGCTGTTATTAGTCATTATATTGCTGGATTTATAATTGATTTATTGAAAGACTAACACTTGATGTTGTTGAGCAAGGAAAATATTTATAGTCTCTGTGGCAACCAAATATGATATGTTATGTGGCAATAATATCTATAGCTTATGTGGCAACAATATATAACAGACTATGTGGAAATAACATTCGACATCCTGTGTAGAAATGCTATCTATAACCTGTGTGGCAAAAATATCTATAGCCTGTGTGGCAACCAAATATGATAGTATGTGTGGCAATGATATTTATAACATATGTGACAATAATATATAATAGCCTATGTGGCAATAACATTTGATAGCCTGAGTGGCATTAAAGAGTCAAAACTCTTTATTTTATGCATGGATATGATGATGAGTTATTTATATTTAAATGTTTGTTATGTTATTTGAGATTGAAGTATCATTATGTGTTTACTTATTGAGTATGCAAGCTCATTCCTTGACATTAAATTTTTCTTTCAGGAATAGTAGACTAAAGATTGCATCCAGTTTGCATTTCAAAGTTGTTGTCTAACAATCTGATAGAGGTTGGGCCAGTATGCAGTCTATTAGTATTTTAGTTTGTTTAGCTATGTATACTTTATTGTAAATTGTTAATATATTGTGAAACAAGATACATAATATGAAAAATAATTGAAAGAAGGTATTTTAATGACAATGGATAAAATGAGAGAATTTTAATAATGTTTGTCACTTTAGTATTCCATGTTTTATGAATGAGTTAATGCACCTACTTTAGGAATGATTAGTAAATGGATGTAACATTTTAGTGGTATCAGAGCCAGGTTAATGATTTTGTAGACATGTGTAATTTAGATGTATTTTGTATGATATTTGCATTATGTTAATAATTACATGCATTGGCATATAAGACTATGGATGCACCTGATAGAGTTCATGCTGGCCTAGAGGTTAGATATGCGTATGTTGATTATGTTCATTCATGTGACCATGTTGACTATGTTGTAGAGAATCTTGAGATATCAGGAAATAATCCTATTATGGGTGTAAACCTAAATATCTTACCGTTTGCTGAGATGATGCAAAGATTTGTAGTATAAGCTTATGCAAGACCTACCATAGGCAAGAATTATGACATACTGAGGAAGCAAGGAGCAATTGATATTGAGGACACTATAAATCCTACTGAGGCTGACGAATGGCTTAGAAGAACTAAGATAATCTTGAACATGCTTGAATACACCCCAAAGCAAAAGTTGAATTATGCAGTATCATTACTTTGAAAGAATGACTTAGATTGGAGGGAGATTATTCTAGGTTACACTATTCAATCGTTGACTTTCACATGGGATGATTTTCTAAAGGAGTTTGCAAACAAATACACACCAATAGTATACTTAGATAAGAAAAAGATGGAGTTTTTCCAATTATAGCAAATGATATGATAATGGCAGATTATCAGGTACAATTTGTTAAACTCTCAAGATATGCCCTATAGTATGTAGCTACAAAATAATTGAAGTGGTAAAAATTTTAAAGGGGACTAAGGTTATAAATTCTAGATTGATTAGCAGTTAAGCCAACCAATTATATTGCATTATTAGCAGCAGATATTCGAGTTAAGGAGGTGATCCAAGAGAAAAATGCAATTGAGCCAAAAAGGAAAAGAAGTTATGCAGGGTGGAGTGGAGAACCAAATAGAGTAATAAAAGAGGTGGTTTCACATCATCTAGGGGATTGAGATTTCACATCAACTAGTAATTAAAGAGACAGAGGATAGAGTCATCCTTGTAGATTAATGTCAGTGTCATCAAGTAGAGGTCGCTAAGGTAGTTTTGAAGGCTCAGAGGGTAGGAGAGGACCTATGGGCATAATGGGTAGAGATGTAGCCCTAATTTGTACTAATTGTGGAAAAACTCATTTTGGACAGTATTTAGCGCCTAAAAAGCTTACTTGTTATACTTGTAGACAGTCAGGTCATATGAGTCGAGATTGTCTAATGGAAAGTTTGATTAGAGAGGAATCTCATGTAGTTGGGCAGAGTAGTGTGGGGAGAATGTTCATGACATAAGCAAATATATGAATTTAAGTATTTAAATATGAATTTAATTGAGATTTCAAAAATTTATAAGAATTAATTTAAGTTAATATGAGTATATGATTCAAGTGACTTTAATGTTAATTATATTGTATAATTATTGTTTAAGGAATTTAATTAAATGATATTAAGGATATTGATTTATTTAAGTTGTTGATTAAGTTGATTTAATTGATAATATTATGTGAATCAATTTAATTTAAAATATTTAGTTATGAGAAATTAAATCATTTATGTGAGAACAATTTTTATTAATTATCAGAAATTAAGTTATTTATAAGGCATGTTTTATGTTATGAAAAAATAATTAATTATAAAAAAAATTAGATTATTTACATGGAAAGAACTTTTATTAATTTTGAGAAATCAAATTATTTATGAGAAATATTTGTATGTCATCAACAATAATTAATTAAGATTGATTTATTATATGATTTAAATAAACTAAGTACTAATTTATTTAAGTAAAAATATTATATTTATGTTTGAAAGAATTTTGATTTAAGCTAATTGATGTATTTTATAAAAATTAATTTAATAATAGATGAGGAATTTAATTTTATGAAAATTAAATATTTATATGGTACATATTTAATTCTTGTATTATTATTATTATTATTATTATTATTATTATTATGTAAAAGGGAGAAAGAGACATTAAGAAGGTGAAGTTAGAGGTATTAAAATCATGAAAATAAAGCCCTTAACTTGATCATAGCACTATTATGGGTCTTAAGACCTATCCTCATTCTGCTACTGAAGCTCCCGAGAAATCATAAAAATGAAATGAAAATAAATGAAGAAAAAGGTGAGAAAATAGATTACTCCTTAGTCAAAGTAGGATGTACAAACCAATTAGTTGTTTATACCGACTATTTAGTGACCTATAGAAACCATAAATAGGTCTATATATACTACTACGACTGGTTTTGAAAAATGAAGTGAAAAGAATGAATTAGAAGAAGAGGAAGGACTATGGAAGCTTTAGATGTTCTTTTTAGATTGTCTTGCCCTCAAAGGCATTAAGGTTTTGATCAATCTTCTAAAATGCAAAGGAAATGCATAAAATCAAGTCACAATGACTTTGGTTCTACCTTGGATCTTTGGGTTTGTGATTTAAGTGTTAGAGTTTTTGCATTTACATGGAGTATGTAGTAATTTTAGTAGAGTAACTTTATGTCCAAAGTGCCTCATCCTCCCTCTCTTAAGTGAAGGGGTATTTATAGAGAGGGAGTGTGTGCACCTGAGCTAAAATGGCTCAAGTTGCATCTAATACTTGGTTCTCAACAGATAGAATCAATGAAAGTTCTAGAATTATGGTTTTTAAGTTATAAACATAGTTAAGAAGTTGGTTGTATGGGCTTCAAGTTGGTTATACAACCATGTGGGAGTTAGTCATTAACTTTTATATAATAATCCTTTTGTTAGGGTTGAGAACTTTGTTGTACAACTTAATGAGCTAGTTGTATAACCATGTATATTAGATATATAGCCATCAAAAAGTTGCTTAGTGGTTTTTGAGCAGGGCTACCTCAGGTTTGTGAACTTAGTTCAAACTTGATTTGAGCTTAATCTAGAGTTCCTCCTAAGCCTTGTTCCATCCTTCTGCCACGTCTCGCTTACACCTTTGGGGATTGATTCTATTAGTTCTTATCATTAGGTTTGCATCCTATGGCCTAAAATCTAATGATCACAATTTGCCCCCTTGCTTTATAGGGCTTGGAAAATGACATTTGAGAAATAATTATTAAATAAGACATAATAAAGTAATGATGAAATGAAACATTAAAAAGGATACCAAAGGATATAATTATTTAGTAGCTCCTCGAGTAAGTGTTAGAGTTCTTTGGATGTCTTAGTAGCTTTCTAGCAAGTACTAAGCTTGTTATGGTAGCTCTCCAGTAGGTACCAACATTGATTGTATGCTTCCAATAGCTCTCAAGTTGATATTGGATGTATTAGTAGCTTTCTAACATGTTCTAAGTTCTTATAGTAGCTATTTAGTAGGTACTAGTATTGATTGTATGCTTGCAGTAGCTCTTAAGTAGGTATTGGGTTTCTTTGGCAACTTTCTAGTAGATGCCAAATTTGTTATGGCAACTCTCTAGTAGGTACCAATGTTGATTGCCTATTTTCAATAGCTCTCAAGTTGGCATTAGATCCAAGGTCAAAATTTCAGGTAATCATTTTAATTGAAGGGAGTTCAACAGCCTTCTAATAAACATTTTGACATCCATTATAGCATTGGAAAGTTTATTTAATTAGCCTTCTAACATTTATTAGGGAGAATTTCATATCATAACAGCCCTTCTAGCATTCACTAGAGATGAATTTAAATGTGGATAATCATTCTAGATTAGAAATGGTTCAAGAAACCTTTTAACAGTCATTAGGGACAATCCTTCTTCCTTTTTAAATAATTATTTTAGTATGGATTTGTTTAAAATCCCTTTTGACATCCCCTAGAGATAAATCTTAATGCCTTGGGAGATATTTTATAATTTCTATAGAGTTCTTAAAGATTAAATTAGCTTTTTAATCTCTAAAAGGTCTATGGGTAGTTTGATCATCTTGCTATAGTCTTTTGTTCCCCTTTATTTCTTTCCTTCTTTCATTTGCATTGGTTTAATGGTCTATCTAGATAGGTTGCTTATTTGTATAACCAACTTAAATGAAGATGTGATGCAATAGTGTGATTTTGCATTATGGAGTGGCATTAGTTGTTTTGTACAGACAAGGCTTGTCTGTACTATATAAGTGGTTGCAGTTGGTCTTAGCCTTATTTGTGCTATTATCTCTTTCTCTCTTCATTCTCCCTCTATAAATTCTCCATATTTAGAGCCTTATGTTCCCTTTGCTTGGAATTATAATGTGAATTTTGATTATGTGATGTTTGATGCTCTGACTGATTTTCTCGAAGGGAACAATGTCGTCTATGATGCTTTAGAGGTCTAAAAGGTTGATTGGGGTTTCAATTCTGTGTTAGCCCTCCCACGTGTCATGCCCAAGATGATTCCATAAGGCTTTAAGATGGGTTGGAACACTTTGATCACAAGCGACCTATATTCCCATCTAACTAGCATGGTTTTTAGCATGGAAAGTCCCACCTTCCCATACTTCTTATTTTATTTTTATTTTTTTCTTCTTTTCTCTTTTAGTACTTTTTGACTTTTTTGCCATGTCTCAAAATTATATTTTGCATGTGAAAATTAGGTTAGTTTCTAAAAATTGAATCAGATTATAAGATACTCACCTTTAAAATTTTTATAGTTTGTTTATCAATTGCCCATAGTTAATTGCCTTAATTTACACGATTTATGTTTTCTTGGTCCCTGTGCATAAAAATGACTTGAGTTAGTTAATGAAATAAGTACCAAAAATTGAAAGACATACCAGTGAGGTTTGGTAATTTTTTATTTTTGAATTCCTTGCTAAAATTTTGCTTAGATTGTGCTGATTCTTATCAATATTTATAAATATTATGATTGAAGTGAAACTATAAATTTTATGAAATTTTGTGAATAAATTTATTTGGTATTTTTTGAAAAATTTTGTGAACTATTTCTCTTGATTTTTGTGAATTCAATCTTTCTCCACTTTTGGGTTCTTTATCGTGTCTCATATGTACCTAAAAATGCAAATTTTATTATTACTTTATATGGAATTAGGCAATTCACATACCTAAAATTTAAGATTTTTATTATTTCTTGTTAGCTTGAATTGTTGTCTTTGAATGTCATCTTTGATTTCCATGTACACTTCTGATTTTCCATACTATGGTGTTATTTTAGTTTCTTCCTTTCTTGATGTGCTTGGTTTGATGTTTATGTTTTTACTTTTGTCATGTAATTTCAATTCCTCTAATTTACTTTTAGGGTGACATCTCTTTTAGTAAGGGGACTGAAGCCATCATGCTAGCTGGGGTTTTGATTAAGCTACTACTTAATGCGTGACCTCGTACGTAGAGGAGATTGGGCTCTTACCCTTCTTGCAGACACTTTCAAACAATAGAGTGATGTGATCACCATGCAAGCCCTAGTAGAGTAATGGATGGACACCATAGATACTTTCCACTTGCCTTAAATTGGAGAGCTAACTTTCCCTGTCAAAGACTTCACTTTCTTAACTAAAATCAGGTGCTCTGTGGTCCCACTGCCTACTAATGCAAGAGTTTAGTATCTAGTCCTGTAGATAAACTATGTGCATTGCCTTATTAATTGTATTCCTAACACAAAGGGAAATCTCATTTTTTATTGCTCTAGGTTGAAGAGGGAGGCTTTAGATGCTACAAATGATATCCCTTGGGAGTTGATTGACTAGGTGGCTTATTGCTTCCTCTTATATAGTCTTATGGAGACTCTATTCTCTAAACCTAGAGACATGGTCGAAATATGCCTTTTGCCAACCCTTGAGGACCTTAAACTAGTTTGTTACTTTGACTGAGGCTCTATAATAATAGCTTAACTATATTGCTATCTAGCTCACTACTGCCATGGGCTACCATGTATGAATAACACCGAATGAGTACTTTAGGTAGTTAGCGTTCTCAAGTCTCTTATTATTTTTTATTCATTTCCCTTGCCTTTTATTTGACTGTTGATATGTCTTTGACAAGCGTGGGCCATTTACTTAGGACTGTTGGTGGGCAGCAACACTTAGGAGAATATGGAGGGTTGATCCACTACTATAGTGGGTTGCTTCCACTCTTTAGCAATAATGTCCCATAGATCCAATACATCACTATTAAGGTAGATTTCCATTTTATACTTTCAATGAGTATAGTTAGATTCCTTAAAGAAAGGTTTGAGGTCAGAATGGATTTCTTTTTATGCCATTAATCTTTACTCAAGCAATTAAGGCTTGATTTGAGAATAAGTTTTAATACCACTTGTTGGCCCTTGTGCACCAAAAAGGGAGGGTTGAATTGGTGGAAAATTTAAATTTTTAAAGGGTAGATAAAAAATTCAAGTTAAAGGAATAAAAGAACAATAAACATAAGGAATTTATAGTAGTACGGGTGTTAATAAATTATGTCTACTTCCTAATTCTCTAATTAGATATTTCATTATCACTCAATGATGTTTTACAAGCACACAATTAACTTACATAATGTGTTTACCAAGGCTAACACACAAGCTTTATAAGTGGTTGCCCTAGGTTCACACTTAACTTAAATAAGAGTTTTTCACACTAAGTATCACTCTAAAACCTAGACTGAATGGCTTTTAATGGCTTACACCTAAGCTTTACAACTCCAGAATAAAGAAATTATGAGTGGTGAGTTATGAATTAAATTGCAAGAGTTTGGCCATAATAAATTGCTATTCTCTTGAATTCTAAACCATTTAGTTGAGTATTTATAGGTTCCAACCACCAAAGAATGGTTACAAACAAAACAATTTCAAAATTTCCAGAGTTGGTGGCAATATCTCATATTAAATGCTTGTCAAACTGAAGCCATGCTAAAGATAACAATTCTAGATCACAATCTATTTTTCAGTTTGAATTTTTCTTAATCACTGTTGAGATATTCAAATGTGTTTAATAGCTAGTGACACATGATGATCTACTATTGTTTTTTTTTTTTAAAAAAATAGCCATTGGATCCCTTTAACATATATAAAAGGTAACAATTGTGATTTTAGGGAGGTTGGTCATTATCATTGATGATGGGTGCATGTTATATAAGAATCCCTAAGTTATAAGTGCACAGGTCAAATGTAATAAAGTGTACTATGTAAGTATGAATCTTATTTCTATGAGGATCGATTTTGAGTACTATAGGGGTTCAACTTCACTTGATATCCTTCTATTGGATCCCTAATCCTTGTCTAATTAATTAATGCAAAAAATAATACTATCTAGTCAATAAAGTGGTTAATTAATCCCTCTTGAGTAGAAATTGACATGTAAAAACATGTTAACTAAAGGTTCCTCAACTCAAAAGCCAAACACCATGCAAATTGCCTCTTAATTTAAGACTTTAAAGATAACAATGAATTGTTAAGGTTTCTTAACTCAATATCAAAGCAAAGGAATTATTAAAAGTTCTGTTTTAAGAAAGGCACTTATCGATTGTCAATTCACAAAACTAAGATAATCAATGGCTAGTTGGTCAAACAAGTAAGACTTAATAATTGCTAGTACTAATGATGTAAGAAACCAAATAGATTTAGATTAAGAAAATCCAATGAATGTTATATAAGATCCATTTACAACCCTAACTAATAAAAGTCTAATTCATGATAGAATGATGAGAAAAAAAGAAGACAAAATAAATAGCTCAAAGAATAGCCATGGATTTCTTCTTTATTTTTTGAATTCTTGCACCTTCTCTCTTTAGAAATTTGATGTAACCTTAGCTTGAATGATCTTCCCTCCTTTTGGTTATTCCCTCATGCCCTAATTCTTCCTATATTTTCTCCTTAAATAGCTCTTTAAACACCCCCTCAAATAAGGAAGTTTGAATGTCCCCCAAAGGAAAGCAAATCCCTCTTATATATAAGTTACAATTCTAATTTTAATGATATGCATGGCAGTGCCTTCCTATGTTAGTTACCTTCAAGTTTCCCCTCGTCTGCATGGTCGTGTTGAATGTTTTGCCCTTGTCAACTTCCTTCTTCTAATGAAGGCATGACCATGTGCTTAGGAACATGGCCATGCTTCATCTCGATGGTGTTTCACCCTTAATGAGGCATAACCATGTGTATGGTCATTCTTCACTTTTTTTTTCTTCCAATTTTCCTCTTTCTTTGATTCTTTGCCTACAACATAAAATAACTTTAACGAGGTTCAATTCAGGGCAAATATTAAGCAATACTTCATAAATTTGGATAGGAATAATGTATGAACTACTAGAATTATGAGATTAAACAAAATTTTCCAAACTTTAACTCTTATTTTTCCTCAAGCAAGGATGATTCTCTTAAGATACAAATTTTAGAATTCCATTGACTAAGATCAAGTGTTAGGTTTTGAAGAGAAAAATTTTATCAGCTATAACCATTAATTGCATTACGTAAGCAAGATTACTTATTCAAAATAAATATGTTCAAAATTTAGAAATGCATTACTTTTAATAATTCAAACATAAATAAAGTGCGTATGTGCCCTAGCTTCATATTTCATGTAATATTTTGACTTTCTTTCACACATAGTTTTAACAAACCTCTACTTTCATTATAAGAATCATATGTGACCATAGGTAAAATTAATCTCCCCTTCTCCATTAATGTTGGTCCTTACCAACCATGAAGATCATGAGGTCTTTTTAAAGCTTGTAGTGTAAGGCTAATCAAAAAGTGGTCAAGTCCAAAGCAAAAAAATGGTCACTGAGACATTAGCTATATGAATGATTCAAAGTGTGATGAAAAAACTTACATGCATAACTCATACTCATAAAGCATCTGTGCCATCATTTTTGTTTTCCCTTAGTGGCTTGATCCTTTTTTTTTTTTCTTGCAAAAAGTATGAGTGCAAAATATTATACTAACAATTGGCCACCCTCAAACTTGAATTCATATTTATGGAGTACTTTTAACAACAAATGAGCCTCTCTTCCATTTTTATTTAAGCATCCACATTAATGACTCAACACATAACACTTCATCATATGACCATATCCTAACTTACATTCTCGTGATAGGGATGTGGAAATTTATTTAGGGTCTATGGTTATGTTGCATGATGTGGGTGAAAGAAAGAAGGCTATTAATACCCTCTAAGGAGTATTTCCATAAGGCTCAAAGGGTTAATAAGTGGTTATATAATTCAAGGTATGGATAGGGAATAATAGGGCAACCAGAGAATGTATTAATCATTTCTCCAAGATTGTTAAGTCCCAGGATTTTGCCCCAAAGAATGTCTTATTAAGTTTCAGGACATGTAGAAGTTTTATTTTGCCAAAAATAAGAATGATTGAAAAATCTCATAATGCAATCCCAATTATGCCAAGTGTGCTTAATGTTGTTTTCATGTGTTTGATTAATTGTCGGCAAAAACATGCTAAATTATGAACAATTATTATCATAAGCAAGGTTAACTTAAGTAAATCAAAACTATGGTTATAAATTTCTTCATCGAATGTTCACTTTAAAATCTAACATCAAAATCTCAACCAAAAGAATTAAGAAAAAGTCGATAAACAAAATCATGCTCAAAATTTATGCACTATTGCTTACAAATTGCCCCCAAATTTGAGGACCATTGTCCTCAATGATAAGAACCAATAAAGAAAAAAGTGAAAAGTAAGGAAGCTTCCCTTTGTAGAGGTGTGCCATGGTCAAAATAAGAGCTATAAGAATAAAGATTTTTTAAAAAAGGTTTGAACGTTGACATTAGTCCCAAAAGGAAAACACCATGACAATCAAACACAAGTATAACAATATATGGTTCCAACAAGGCAACATACACAAACTAAAATAAAATAAACAAAACAAACACAAAGGAATAATGAATCATAAAATAACAAAAAATGGATGGTTAATCTTAGAGTCAAAGACTCAAATGGAATCCATTGTTGTTAAAATATGCTTGAAGGGCACTATTCACACCATTGATTTTGGGACCTTTAAATGAAGTTCATCTTTGGAAGCCTCTTACATTCTATCAATATGCTCTAGTCATGACTCCAACCTCATCAATATACCTTTTAAAGGACCAAAAGAAGTAGGATGAGGTGAAGGTGCCTGCGAAGAACTTCCTTTAAGGGGAACCTCGAAATCATTTTGATCGTTAACAACTTTTGGGTTTGGATTCAATGCATGAGAAGTACCATTTTGCACTACAGCCCTATTCATAACATGGTATCAAAAAAGACCAAACTAGGACGTTTCCCTCGGGTTAAACCATTTGTTGTAAAAAAATAAAAAAGACCTAGATAATGTGTGATACAAGTGATTAATCCTTCGATTAGAATAGCCCAATTCCTTCTTCGACATAATCCCTATTTGGTAGATGATCCACTGAGTTGTGTTGATGGCTATATTGTGCCATAAAACAATAATTCTATGCGGTTTACCACTCTATTTGTAACATCCCTATCCACATTCATTGGTATTATCACATGAACATATTCATTGGATAAATTATATGAAATCCAATATGAACATGTGCATTGGATAAATAATCATTTATACATGTGAATTGTAGAAACACGACAATGACACTTGCACCGTTGCATTTGGGCACTTGAACATATATGTAGTTTTTGTATAGTTGCATGACAAATTATTTTATATCGTATGATTATTATAACATCATAAATAATGGTGTTATAAAGCTTATTTTAAAGTATAAGGAACATCTAGAAATTAGTAGTTGGATGAAAGTGCTTAAAGAGTGAAGATGAGGGACTAAAAGAGGAAGTGAACTTCTAACCAATAGGAATACAACACCATGATTTTGTCTTATTGTAATAGACTTACAAGTGGAATTTTTGACCCATTAGGATCATAATTAAGGGGTTAGACATGAGTTATAACATAATAGAAAGAGAGCTAAGGAAGAAAGAAAGAAAGGAAGAAGAAGAAGAAGAAGAAGAAGAAGAAGAAGAAGAAGAAGAAGAAGAAGAAGAAGGAGAGGGAGAAGAGTGAGCTACCTAGGGAAAGAGTCCTAAGGTTTTATAATTTTGG
>CATIWR010078752.1:0-14631 GCA_949677035.1 Omphalea diandra
AAGTGTTGTTTTTACAGTTTATAAGAGTTATCTTCAATGGAACTCAAAATCTCCATCTTTTAGAAGAACATCCAAATTTGCGGTCAGTATCCCCTAAGTTGTGACCACGACACAATTATAAGAATGGATGAAGCTAGGCCAAAAGAAACCACGAGTGAATTCTCAGCCGCCACTCAGCTGAAGGAGCCTTGGTTGAATCACAGAGGAATTCACGGTCTCACTCACGCCTAAGACATAGTAATATCACGACGACAACTTTTGATAGTGGTTAAAACACAACACCAATTTTTTTTTTTATTTTTTTTATTTATGTTTTTTTTTAAATTGATCTTTAAAAAAACCCACTTCAATCTACTCCTTAGCAACTTATAGTGGTCATGAGGAAGATGTTAATCAAGAGGCTACCCATATTGAGTCAATGTAGACACATGATGGTCCAAGTGCTTTTAGTAATGAAATTGCACTATGACAGCAAGTTCTTAACAACCAAAATGAGATTCAAAGACAATTAGTTATTATAAAGACTCATACCCATGAAACTGAAAGGCATCAATGTAGGATGGACTACAAGATGAATCAAATTTTTACCTATTCTAGTTACAACATTGAGTCTCCTCCACTATCACCTTTGGAGGATTAAAGGGGATCTTCCTTTCCCTACTCTTTATTTTTGGTTTTAGGATTTACATTGAAAGCAATGTGAACTTTTAAGTGTATGGGAGGGGTACACATCTTTTATTATTTTCTTTTATTGCCTTTTAGTTTTATGTTTTAGGAGTGGCAACCTATATTATATTTGCACCTACTAAACATGTTCATATCTTCTCCATGTTTGATTGATAATTTTGTTGTCGTAAGTTCATATTGGTTATCAATTTAGATAGCTTTTTCATATGTTAATAACTAACTTTCTATGCTCAATTTGTAAAGTTTTGAGTTTCATTCAAGTATGAGTTTGAAGATTATCTTTTTATCTATTGTTATTATTTTCAAAATCTAGAGAATGTTTAATCAATATTCTATTTATACTTGTACTTAGATGTTAAGGACTTACGCTTGGTTTTTAAGGACTATGGTAGCTTTAGGGATACCATAGCCATAATACGAATAACTAACTTTCAATAATGGATAAGGACATAAAATAATAATGACAAAAATAATAAAAAAAGAGCTCAGGTATTCCTTTAATTTTGAATTATGAAGTTATGAATATGATAAAGTCATTTATTGACGTGATGCATGTTGAGTAAGTTATGTGTGAGTGAGTATGCTCCTCATTTGCATTCATTCGGAAAGAGGGTTGATGTCACAAGTACTATGTTATAAAATGTCTAAAAATTTCATATGAAATTGTTGGTTAATACGTGTGCTTATTCCTTGTCCCACCATAAATGGCTACTACCCTCCTTAGAAGTCCTAAGTTTAAGGAATGAAGGTCTTTGTCCATGGTTTAGCTTGCACCTAGACTTTGCATTCTTGGTTTTGTTCTTACAAACTTGTGACTAATTTTTAACCTTATTGTTTATACTATGGAACTTAATTTGTTTTGTCATTGTAGCATTGGAAGTTTAGTTATTAATCTATTTTCTTAAATTCCTATGGTTTCTGATTGAGATAAGCATGCTAGTACGATTGCTTTTAAACTCGAAGAAGTCATTCTTAGTTATTTTGATTTGCATATTTGTTTCTTACTTGAGGGCAGGCAAGGTCTAAGTGTAGGGGATCTTGATATGGTACAAATTAGTATAATCTTTCAGGGGTTTTTTGTATATGTTTCTTTTATTTTTAGTATGTTTTTTTTATCAATATTGTCCATGATTTTAAGCCTAGTTTTACTTTGATAGTTCTTATGTAAGTTTCATGTTTTGTAGGCCTTTTCGAGCTTAAATTTTGCATACAAGTGCGTTATGAGGCCTTAGACTGAAGAACAAAGTAAAATGAGCAAGGAAGAAAGAAGTAGGTCTGTCACTAATAGTAACAGACTGTGCTAAGATGGCACAGTGACCAAGAAGAAAGGAGTTGTGCTGAGTGGAACTTGAGTCGGCACCAGTGTGTTGAGTGGTTACAACATCCCTTAATCACACCTTTTCATAATGGCACCTCTTTGAAACTAGCATGACTTGGGGCACTTCAAGGCTTATAAATACATGGACTTAGCCTACATTTAGACATCAAAAAACATTCATAAAGCATTCAGGAAAAATCAAAAAGTGTTAGAAAAAGTTAAGTTAGTCATTTGAGAAAGGAAGCACTCTTCCAAGTTGGAGTTAGTTTCTTTTGGACTTCCAACAGAAGTCCAGCCTTGCCAAAGAGTGAAGACCTCTCTAGATCTTCATTTCATTCTTCTCCTCTTCTCTCTCTTTATATTCTCTTATTCTTTTGTTTGCCTTCTTGATTTAATCATGTATTTAGGCTAAGTTGTATGGACTAGATTGCACTATTTTGTGGAACAATGAATTGATCATTTTTTTTTCTATGAATGAATTCAAATTTGAGTTTGATAGTGAATTATTGTTGTTATATATGATTAATCACCATATATGATGTGTTAGTCAATGATTCATAATAAGAGTTAGCTTATTTAATGGAAAACCAATTAGATTCTCTTAGGTTAAAGGATTAGATTTGAGAGCCGAAATTTACTCTAAGGGGTTTAAAGGATTGGCATGGAGCATAACTTCTATGTTTACAAATTATACAAAAAGTGTGATTGTGTATAGTTTTATTCATACATCTTTGGTTGACTTAGAGATAAGCACTTAAAGACATTATGTTGATCCTCTAATTAATTCATTTTGTACCATTTCATGATCGTTGGTTGTTTCATTTAAATATGTGTTGTCTAGTTTGATTTGTATACATATTTTATTTCTATTGTTAGATTAGTTTAGTTTTTACTAGTTTTGTTAGTTTAGTTTGCCCTATTCTTTGATTTAGTTTGTTGTCCTAGACATCTAGAGTACTTACTCATCTAATGCTTGATTTGTTTTACTTTCATGCAGACCGACCCCCTATATATATATATATATATATATATATATATACACACACACACACATATACATACTAAGAAACCTATAATAACATATCTGCATGATTTGCTTTTTAAGGTACAACTTTAGAGCTTTGGGAGGCTTTTCCTTTGCCCTTAGGCATAAAAAGCTTAGTATTAGGACTTTTCTTCCTAATCACCTCTTTACTAGAAGTTTAAGGTGTAAAGGCTTTATGAAAGTAGGAGGAGAGGATGTAGAAGATGAAACCCTAATGAAACCAAGTCTATGTCCCTTAAGGCATGGTCTTTGAGATACAATAAGTGCATCTAAAGTTTCTTTCCCTTTATGAAATTTAGAAATGAAGTTTTTTAACTGAATGATTTTTCCTTTCAAAGAATCACTTTCTTTTGTCAAAGAGTCAAGGGAGAATGAATTTTTAGAAAGATTTTCCAAAAATTTATTAAGTTCTTCATTTAAAGTTCTTAAGTCATTTATAAGATCATTTAAACATTTAAATTCATTCTTAAGTTTGTAACATTTTTTCTTGTAAATTTTCATTTTCAATTTATACTTGTCATATCTCAATGACATAGCCTTAAGAAACTCATCATCCTCATCCTTACATGCATCACAATCATCACAAGAATGAGAAGAAATACTTATCTTATATGAGTTGTCCTCTTGAGCCATGAAGCAAAAGTTGGTAACCTCTTCTTCTTCATCTTCTTCGTTTGAATCATCATCCCATTTAGCGTTGAACCTCTTTTTTTTTCCCTGTTTGTCCTACTTTTCTTCTTCTTTAGCTTGGGACATTTAGATTTTATGTGACCTTACTTCCCACATTCAAATTAAGTCATCTCATTCTTTTTTTCCTTTAAGTTGGATGTGATGTCCTTTTAAGGTTCCGTTTTGTTTTTCTCCTCTTCATGAGCTTTTTGGACCTCCAAGAGAGCATAGTAAGTTCCTTTTCTTCCTTCTTACTCTCATCACTTTCACTAGTGCTTTCTTCTACCTTTTTGTCCTTACTAGATTTTCGAGCAAGAGTCTTTTTTTCTCTCTTTTCTTCTTGAGATCTCATATTCCTCATTTCTTCATCCTTTTAAAGCACCATATCATGAGTAAAGAGTTTACTAATGAGAACATCGTTGGCACTTTTCTAATCTCTTGATAGGACTTTTGTATGCTACAAATTCTTACCCTAAATTTCTTTGTAGGAAGCATCTTGAGGATTTTGGTGTTTGCCTAATGATTAGTGAGAACTTTTTCATACTTCTTCATATTATTGACAATGGTTAGAAGTCTGTTTATCATGTTAGTGATCAATTTATTCTCCTTCATTTTGAAAAGCTTTCATTCTATCACATACATCTCTAATCTGCTAGATATCACAAAAGTTAACCTTTCATGGTAGTTTTTTAGAGCCTTCCATCTTGTATGGGCAGTTTGACAATGTTGGACTATTCTAATCTATCCTCTTGACATAGAGCTTAAGAGAATAACCATTGTCTTCTCATTCTTCCCATTTGACTTTTTATGAGCTTCAACTCATTCTTCTCTTAGAAGTAATTCTTTATTTCCATTCACTACTCAAATTGGTTGCTTATATTCCCTAGTAATAATGTACTATAAATCCACCATATCACTATCAAGGTATAGCTTTATTATATACTTTCAATGAGTATAGTCAGATTCTCAAAGAAAGGTTTGAGATGAAAGTGGATTCCTTCTTGTTTCATTAATATTTTCTCACACAATTCAGGTTTGAATTGAGACTAGGCTTTGATACCACTTATTGGCCCTTGTGTACAAAGAAAAAGAATTAAATTGGTGGAAAATTTAAAATTTTGGCGAGTAATTACGTAAGATAAAGATAAGAGAAAAAGTATAAGAGAAATAGACATAAGATATTTATAGCGATTCAAGTGTAAACAAACCCTATATCCACTCCCAAATTCTCCATTTAGGTATTTTGCTAACATTAAATGGTGTTTCACAAACTCACACTAAACTTTACTTTATGTGTTTTACGAGGCTCACACACAATCTTACAAGTGTTTTTCAAAGGCTAACACTTAATTTATACAAGAGTTTGTTTTATAGGGATTGCTCTAAAATCCAAACAAAATGGTGTTTATTGGCTTACACTAAACCTCAAGAACTCAATTATAGAGAACTAATGAGAGAGAAAGTTAAAAAATAAATTTATAAGTTTTGCCATAATGATCGTTATTCTATATCATTTAAGATTATTTGGAGTATTTATAGGTTCCTATCAACAAAGAGTCGTTTCAAGTGAAACTACGTCCAAATCTTTAAAGTTTCTTTGCAAAATCCTGCATTTAATGCTTATAAGAGGCAAGCCATGATCAAGACGTCACTATTGTGATTGTGAATGGCATTTTATATTGGATTTAGCATTTTCTTGATCGCGATCTTCAGATGTGTCTAACAGCTACTACATGTGGCAGTCCATCTTCAAAGTCATGTCATGATCGAGACATCACTATTATGGTCGTGAATGGCATTTTATGTTGGATTTGGCCTTTTCTTAATCATGATCTTCAAATGTGTTTAGCAGCTACTTACTTGTGGCAGTCCATCATTGCTTAATAAAAAAAATAGTCATTGCTACCTTTTAACAGGTTTTATATGTCGCGAACGAGATGATCATTTGGCAGTCATTACTTTAAGTAGCGTTGAGATAGTGGACACTATACCTTCATCGCAACCTCTGCTAAAAATCTTAGGTATTAACTTCAACTAAGTCATGGTCACTAAAATATGGTTGCCCTCATGATTTTCAAAACCTCATACGATTCCTTGACATATGTCTTGACTTGATTGGTTTTTTGATTTACTGTTGGAGTCCTTCTAAGTTGTTTGATGGTAGCGGTTACGACCTTCGTTGTGACTAACACCGCAATCTCTACTGTCTAATTTGATTGAAGTCCTTTTTTGATTATTGGTAGCGACTTACAAGACAATTTTTGGCACCTAGAACATTTTGCTTCAAATAAACTCCATTTGATTTCCAATGAGTTCCTGACTTAGAATTTGTATAAACAACACTTAGAAATGATGTTAGAACCTTTCAATTTATGTTGTCAATATCCAAAGAGAGTTTTGACTTAGGTTTGACCAACTTTGTCTAATAGAAAGAAAGAAACTCGCAATAAAGTATGAGATTTTTATTTTTATTTTTGTCAAGACTATGAATGCCTTATGATAAACTAAAATTTATATTAAACAAAAGTCAAAATAGAAAAATCACATCACATTAAATTTGACATTGGAAAGAATTAAAAGAAGGTGTTCTCATAATATAAATTCAAAAGTTATATGAATGTTTATGATATAAAATAAATATAAACTAATTAAAAAAATTAATTAACTACCTGTTGGAGTAGAAGAACCAAACACCATCTACATTAGTATCATCTTATGCCTTTCCAATGGACATCTAAATGTACCACCAAGCATGTCAGGATTTTTAAAGAGAAAAATATTTGTTGTTGTCATTGCATTAGGTTCAAGTTCCAATTCCAATAGACGTTCCCAAATTTCATTTTCTGATATTGAAAGTCTTTAAGTAGATTATACCAATTTTTCTGTGGATTTCTCAATTGTCTCAGTAACTTTATCAAGCCCATCCTTAAACATCTAAATATCTATATCGATATTTGAAGTTTTCTTTTTAGCTTTCTTACTTTTGGATGTTGTAGCATCTTAATTAAACATTTGAGATTGTGAATTTGGAGATGTTAAAATTTGAATATCATTATCAAAGTGTTCAAAACTTTTAATTGTAACTTTTTTTTCTGCAACCATTTGATCAATGCCATCTATAGCATTTGCATGATCCAAGACTACAAACTTGATCCTTTTTTGTTTCATTTCATAAGTAGTTTTAGCATTTTCTCCAACTGCTTTATCACTTCCATATAATTGAACTAACTTTTCAAAATGTGAAATGGACTTATTCATCCATTATAAAACTTCTTGTTTAACCTAATAAAAAAAAAACACAAGTGATGTATACAAGTGTGTATGTGTGTGTGTAGTTGTATGTAAGAGAGAGAGAGAGAGAGAGAGAAAGCATTGTTTTTTAATAAAACATGCCTCAATAAGTTGATTTCATACTTAAGGTTCAACATCCCATTCACAAGTTATTAGATTCCGTGCAAAGCCACACATAGCATTTCTAAACAAGGATTAAACTTAGTCTTGATGTACTTCATTCATTTTTATTTTGTCTTTGTCAAGAGGTTTGGTAGGAACTTTTTAAACAATTCTTTAGCAATATTTTGAATAGCATGAGGTGTGAATGTACCACCATTCCTATTTCCAAGATCATGTTAAACTAAAAAAGCATCTACCAAAGTTTCATCCATAGTAGATGTTCATGCACACATATCTCCACCTTCTTTTGATTCATTAACTATTGTTATCTTCCTTTTTGGCATATTGTATCTAAAAATTGCATATTAATGACATAAAGAAAATGGGAAAAACTAAAGGAAAAAATGAAAAAAAATTCAAACATTTCAACTGAGTCTCAAAAATAGTTATGAACCAAATTAAAATTTATAATATATGTGACTTGGTCTTAATCATGATAATATAATCATAAAGAAACAAATTGAAAACAAAAAAGTAATAATAGCAACAAATCAAGCATTATAATATGCCCATATGGCAATTAGTCTACAATCTCTATGATGTTTTCCTATTGTTGTATAAGTTCCATCATCTCTAATTGATTGAGATCCCTTATGAACTTTATTGTTCCTTTCAAGTTCATCTTAGAAACAAGCTTTTCATTGGAATTGACACTCATCAAGTAATTATGCATGAATGCAACATGTAACAACTATTTGTTTTTTTAATACCAATGTCATACATTTGTTCAAGTGTACTTCCTAATTTGGGAAATCTTTTCTTAAGCACTCCTAATGATATTTCAATTGCATTACAAAATGATGAATGTCGAAGGTTATATAGCTCACATGCATTTCTTGGAGGATTCCTTGAATATTCTTTTTAAATGATAATGCTCTCCTCTATATGATGTAAGAAGTCTAATCTTTATCATAAAACAAGCATCAATAAGATAATATTTTTCAATGCAAAATTAAAATTTTTAGTATATTTTTATATAGACCTTTTTAAGTATTAATAGTAAAATTATATATTACCTTCAAGAATTTTAAGAGGATAAGTTTGTTTTAGTGCATTCTTTAGTATTCTTGAATCAGCTGTTGTCCCTTCCCATCTAGGTAAGACAAAGGTAAATTTTAAATCAAACATGCATGCTGCTAATCTATTTTTTGTTGTATAATCTTTTCTACCATGATATTTTAGAGCATTAGTGGGCAAAAGGCTGATAATGGTGGTGGTCCAATGAAAGATATTGCTAAGGTCTATACTATGTTGCCTCCAATACTCAAGATTGTTCATGTGTAGACTGGGATTTTGCCGCCTGCTTGGCTAGGCACTTTGATTGAAGGTAATAGTGATTTTAATTAAGGAGTCCATTATTTAATATTTACATGTAAACATACTATGTTGTTATACACACACACATACACATATTTATTTAGTTATTTATTTTCTAGAGACTTTAGGACAAGTTTGCTTTTAGGATAATAGTCAATATTAGATTAATCATCTGTTTAAAGTTTTAGTGCTCGAATTGTTAATAATAAAGCATTATTATATGTTTTTATTTTCTTTTTATTGGATTAGTTAGGTCAAACTTAAGTCAAAACTCTTTTTAAATCTTGACAATATAGATTGAAAGGTACTAATATCAATCTTAAGTGTTGTTCTTGCAGAAATTTAGTAAAGAACTCATTAGAAGTTGAATGAAAGCAAGTAACTCAAAGTGTGGGAAAAGCCTTCAAAATCGCAATCATGAATGCAAAGTCGTGACCATTATCTTAAGGTTATTGGTGTCCATTTTGGATAATAGCTTTCACGGTGAGATTTAAGGTGTTAGTCATGACTGCAATCTTTAAATCTTCTTGAAAGGACTTGTAAGCTTCACATTTTGGGTATGTTGATATAAACTCGATGATGAAAATCACTGAACCTATCCCCCAATATGTAAGGGGGAAAAGCTAAAGGAAGAGAACAAATCTTAGGAAGACCTTGAAAAAACCTAAAGCCAAGCCAAAACCTTAAACTAGAACTAAAACTAAGACCAATCTTATTCAGAGGGATGTACATCCCACTAAATTGGGATGTACAACCCATCCCAAAACAGGGATGTACAATCCATAAATAGGGATTTATAACCCTACCTTTAACCTTAACCTCAAAACCTTTTGGAACTAGTCCTCCATAAACCCAAGCATTGCATAACCCTGATAGAGGGATGTATAATCTAATCTTAGTTGTATAGCCCACGTACAAACCCTAATTTTAGTACATTTACATCATTCTCTGTGATTAGATGCCTCTATGGTGCAACCAGAACTATTTCTAGCACTGTGCACTCATCTCACACCTATAAATACCCCCTCATTTGAAGACGGAAGAGAAGCTTAGAAACCCTAAGGTTACTCTACAAAAATTACTTCTCAAACCATCGTCAATATAGAAACCCTAAACCCTAACCCATACTAACCATTTCCAAGGTAGAATTAGGTTTAAACTCGTCATCTTTGTGCATTCTTTATGCATTGTAGGAGGAAAGTATTAAACTTATGAGCCTCTGAGGGCACAGAAACACATAAAGGGCATCCAAGACCCCCCTATCTCTTTCTTCTTCTTTTTTTCATTTCTTCTCTCCTCTTCTATTTTCAAAACTTAAGAAACAGGGGTTATACAACCTTGTCTATAGGTTATACAACCCAATTTACCTGATATTCAGTTTTGCAAAAATGTTCTTTCTTTCACATCTAGATTTCACCTTTTTTAAGTCCTTTTTCCTAGGCGTTTCCAATGCTCCTATGGCAGAATATGGGGAGCATTAACATCCTAAGATTCTTATTCAAATTAAAAATGAAATTTTAATGTGATTTTAAAATGGCTCTTTATATCTCTTTGTGCAATACTCTATGTTCTTTTATATGTGATTTAGTGTAGTGTTAAATTTATATTTTGGATCTTTTTTTACAGTGACCAAGTGAGGGTTTAACCACTCTTAAGATCTTGAGAGTCTTCCTTTTTGTGATTTTGCTTGTATTAGAAACATGTGAATAGTATATTGGCCATTACCTTTTTTCTTTGATTTCCATTCTAACCTTCTTTAGGATTAGTAATGTTCATGAATGCCTAAGCTCTTTATGAGCAATATGAGGGAGGGTTCATTAACCCCAGGATCTCTTTTTTATGATGATTATTGTCTTAGGCCATAAGATGTCATTTATAGTGCTTTGTATTTCATGTTTATGGTTTCAAGCATTTTATGTCTCATACATCTTAATCATGTTATATTCAGATTTATGATGATGAAATGTGTTATCATGGACTTAAAATGTATGCTAAGATACCTTCACTTTGGAAATAAGGTAAGATAATTATTATGGACTTAGCTTTCTTTTCTTTGTTTATTTCTCATATTAACTCATTACTTACTTGTTTCTTCATTTGGGTGTAGGTGTGACTACTTGGAATTAGACCATGCAATTGGCCTTAACCATTTTCCCATATGGATTATGTGATTATGTGTATGAATGAATGATATGCATGTTAATCCCTATGCCATGTCACATGCCCTCATTCCCTTTTTATATATGATTATGGATAATGTGACATGTGAATGACAATGCATGCCCACCCCATACCATGATGCATGACCCCTACCCCTTTTAGTTAGTAGCTTGAGTTGTTAGGCAGACTGCACTTAGATGTATGCTTAGGGGCATTAATTGGACTAATCAATAACTCAATTAAAACATTAAAAGTGGACCAAAGATGCCCGAAGGTTAGATCCTAATATCCGAGTGGTTTAGGGGTGTCTAACCCCTTTTCCCAAGTTGTACCCAATTTTCAAACCCAACCTTTGATGGGTGAAGAAGACGTAATGGGCCTTCTAATTGACTTGGATTAGGCTTAAATTTAGCCTTCCCCAGACTCTTGTCCTGACAAATTCAAGTGGCAACTCCATACCTCATACGGATAGTACTAATGTATTATCTTGCGTTTGGTCCCCCGATGACCATCATTTTGGACTCTAGGCTTTGAAGTCACATAAGATCTAAAAGAATCCTCTGTTAATCCAAACGTTTGCCATATTTAGGGGTCATTACCAATGTAAAGACCCTCATCCTCTTAATCTTTTGATGATTGATAAAAAGATAGAGTTACAAGTAAGATTTCACTCGTTTGAATGTAGTAGTAAAATCGATCGAGGTGCTCACAGTGGTGACTTCACTAACGACCTAAAATTGACTTTGTGTTTAATCTCTGGTTCATTTTAGTATTTTAAACTTGTTATTGAGTAGTCCTTTTTGCATTCATGTAGCCACCACATTTCACCACGATCACTATGTGCCCTCAGATAAACTAATGGTTCTCCAAACTTAAGACCTAAGCTCCATTCAGCCTTAAGACATTGAGGAGGATTTATCATTCATGTGCCTAGTACCTTCAGGTATATCAAATGGGGGATCATGACAATCGCCTCCTAAGCATATGAAAGCCATCATCAACAACAACCCTCTCAACCACTAAGTGCATGTAGGAGCCGATAATATGTTGGAATACGAAACCCTATTTGTTTGCATTTCTTCAAGGAAGAGTAAAAGTTTTTAAAGAATGTGGTTAGGTATCCTTAACGTAAGTGTAAATGCAACCCTTTTCCCCTTGATGTAATTATTCCCTATGTGTAAATAATTGTGTATTCCTTTTTCCCCACTATGAAAATACTTTTTGTGTACATCCCTCTTTTCTTAAAGGGATTTCTTTCCTTGCTTGTACATGTTTCTTCAAGTAATGTAAAAAGTTCTTCTTTTAGTACCTTTGTGTATATGTTCTTTTTAGGCTTTAGATCTTTTTGGTCCAGGCCGACCCCACATATTCTTTACCTCATAATGGTATAAGAATGAGACTTTACCTAGGAAAGAGCCACTAAACCCTGTGTGTAGGAGGAATAAGGTTGGGAGGATCTTTTGCAAAATGACTCGTACATTTCACACATACATGCATTAATTACTTGCTTATGCATCATAGTGATAACCCTTGTTTTGCAGCCATTATAACTCCATCCAAACCCTTATGGAAGAAAATAAGCAACTGACTTGCTAGGAAAAGTAAGACAACAAGCCCGAGTCAAAAGGTTGGTCCAGCCATGGAATCAACCATAAAACCTAAAGTTTTGGAAAGGCTGACGGTTAACTTCAACTGCAAGATGGAAGAAAAGATTACCGAAGAAGTGAACAACCGGGCTAACGAGATTCTAAACAAATGAGATATATCTACCAGTAAAGTTGATAATGGGAAAGCAGCCATGGAAACCCCCCAACCTATGGTGATTGATGATGATTTGTTCAAGATGAAGGAGTGCCATGAGAACAAAATTGTTAAGGACATGTGTAATGCCACAGTTATTCTTGATAACGCTACATAAATTGGGAAAGATAGTACTTGATTTGATAACTTTGCTAAACAATAGGAGAAAATACAAAAAGCTTTAGGTGCTAAAGGCTTAGAGAAGGGAACAAATATTAAAGAATTGCTAGCCCACAAACTTAAGAGGTTTACCAGCTAATTTTCACATGCCTAAGCTGCCTAAGTTCATAGGAACCTAAAATGATAAGAATTATGTTCGTTCTTATGTGCTAGTCATAAAAGCATCTAGGGTTCTTACTGTCACATCCCATTTAATAATCATTTAAATTTCTCTCTAAGTCTATCCATTATCATTTAAAAGACCTGATTAAATTTTTTTTTTTCATTATGTCTCTTGTTCACCACTTAGTAATTATTTATAACAAAACATACATGAATAATCAAACTAAAATACTAACTGACTGCATACTGGCCCAACCTCTATTACATTGCTAGACAGCGACTTCGAAAAGTATACTGGATGCAATCTTTAGTCTACTCTTCCTGAAATAATATTTCATACAAAAGAGTGAGTTTGCATACTCAGTAAGTAAATGCATAACGATACTTCAATCTCAAATAATGTAACAATATTTAAACATAAATAACTCATCATCATATTTATACACGAAATAAAGAGTTTTTCCTCTTAAATGCCACATAGGCTATCAAAGGTTATTGCCACATGTAATGTCATAAATTGTTGTCACATAGGCTATAGATATCACTGCTACAAAGACTTTCATTTTTAGTTGCCACATAGGCTATATATATATTGTTACCACACAGGCTATAAATCTCATTGTCACACAGGCTATCAAAAGTTCTTGCCAAGCAGGCTATTATAGCATTGTCATACAGGCTATCAAATGTTCTTGCCACACAAGCTATTATATCATTGCCACATAGGCTATCAAATGTTCTTGTCACACAGACTATTATATCATTGTCACATAGGCTATTATATCATTGCCACAAAGGCTATCATCTCATTGCTACACTGGTTGTTATATCATTGTCACACTGGCTGTTATATCATTGCCACACTGGCTATCAAATATTATCGCCACATGGGCTATCAAATATTATCATCACATAGGCTATCAAATATTATCGCCACATGGGCTATCAAATATTATGACTACATAGGCTATCAAATATTATTGCCACATGAGCTATCAAATATTATCACCACATAGGCTATCAAATATTATCACCACATAGGCTATCAAATATTATCGTCACATGGGCTATCAAATATTATCGCCACATAGGCTATCAAATATTATAGCCACATGGGCTATCAAATATTATCGCCACATAGGCTATCAAATATTATCGCCACATGGCTATCAAATAGTATCGCCACATGGCTATCAAATATTATCACCACATAGCTATCTCATTTTATTGCCACACAGGCTATCAAATAGTTTTACTTGCCAACAATATCAAGTATTAGCCTTTCAACCAATCAACTATAAATCCAACAAAATTTCAGCAATATAATGACTAATAATAACACTCGTAACTTTGGAAGCTCATATCACCACATAATCCCATTCCCCAGTCATAATTTATCAACATCTCACGAAAATAAATAAACCAAGGATATAACAATCTTTCATCTATGTATACCATAATATCATCACATTAAACAACATTTCATTCCATTGAAGTATATGGCATTTAACCCATTACACATATAGTAACATTAGCTATTTACTTACCTCCTCCTTCAAGCATATTTAGTCGTGGATGGTCCCGACTTATTCCCACTATTATCCTCAATGCTCCAAAGACCTATTTCAATACACCAATTCAATTCATGATGATAAAGCAAGATCTTCATTTTGTTATGCAACTATGATATGATTCATGAAATAGACCTAGTATTTATGCATATTTTCCTTATATGACAGATTGAGCTTGCTATACTCTCACAACAATAACTCCAGATATACTCATCCAAATTACTTGATTCTTTTTTTCAAATAAATTGGACACATAATGATACAACTTATTCAAATTTCAAGCCAATATCAAACACATAGAAAATGTGGTGAATTTTTTTGAATTTTGC
>CATIWR010078757.1:0-22823 GCA_949677035.1 Omphalea diandra
AGGAAAAACTCTTTATTTTCGTACATGGATATGATGATGAGTTAATTATGTTTAAATATTGTTATGTTATTTGAGATTGAAGTATCATTATGCATTTACTTACTGAGTATGCAAACTCACTCTTTTGTATAAAATCTTATTTTAGGAAGAGTAGACTAAAGATTGCATCCAGTATACTTTTCAAAGTCGCTGTCTAGCTGTGTAATAGAGGTTGGGCCAGTATGCAGTCAGTTAGTATTTTAATTTGATTATTAATGTATGTTTTATTGTAAATAATACTAAGTGGTGAATAAGAGGCATAATGCTTAAAAGAAAAGAAAAAAAAAAAATTTTTTATCCGGTCTTTTAAATGACAATGGATAGACTTAGAAAGATATTTAAATGATTAGTAACTGGGATGTCACAGCATGTCAAAAGTGCTTTTCTATATGGGTACATTGATAAGGAACTATATGTTGAACAACCCCCTAATTTTGAAAACCATTGTTTGTCTAATCATGTGTTCAAGCTAACCAAAGCCCTATATGGCTTGAAGCAAGCTCCAAAAGCTTGGTATGAGAGATCGAGCAACTTTCTTATAAAAAAGGGTTTCTTTAAAAGTTTGGTAGACATAACTATTTTTTTAAGAGAAAGAAAAAGGACATATTGTTAATGCGAATATATGTAGATGATATTATATTTTGTGATACTAATGTTTGCTTATGTTAAGATTTTTCCAAAGTAATGAAGAGTGAGTTTGAAATAAGGATGATGGGAGAACTCAAATTCTTCCATAGATTGCAAATCAAACAAGGAAAGAAAGAATCTTTATCAACCAAGCCAAATATGCAAAGGAATTAATCAAAAGATTTGGCATAGATAACAATAAACCTTGTAAAACTCCTATGAGCACCAACATCAAGATAAACATGGATGAACATGGTAAGAATGTGGACCAGAAGCTATATAGAGGTATGATTAGTAGTATACTCTATCTCACAGCCTCTAGACCTGATATTATATTCAATGTTTGCTTATGTGCTAGATATCAATATAATCTTAAGAAGTCTCACTTGCATGATGTGAAACACATACTTAAGTATCGTATTGGTACCCCTAATTTAGGACTTTGGTATCCTAAGAGTTCTTCATTTGAGTTAAATGATGTTGATTTTACTGGGTGAACATTAGATAAAAACGGTACTTTATGCACATGTCAATTTCTTAGTCAATGTTTAATGTCTTTGGGTACCAAAAAGCAAAACTCAGTTACTTTATCAACTGTTGAAGCTGAGTATATAGCATTTGACCTGTGTTGTGCCCAAATCCTATGGATGAAACAATAAATTTTGATTACAATGTTATTATAAAACAAGTTGCTATTAATTGTGATAACACTAGTGCTATGAATTTATCTAAGAATCATATTTAACATTCTAGAAGCAAGTATATAAATATTAGATATCATTTTCTTAAGGATCATACTAATAATGGAGATATTGTGTTGGAATTTATTGATGCTAACTATCAATTGACAATTACTTTTACTAAACCTCTTTGTGATGAAAGGATGCAATTCATCAAAAAAGAACTTAGTATGATTGATGAAAATGCCTTGGATTAGCTTCAAACAAGTTCAATCTCCTTCTTAGTCAGTTATAACCTTTATTGCTTGTGATGTTATTTGATCACTATTGAAGTCTTTAGATTCAATAACTAAAGACTTTGATTGTGAATGATGTTGATCAAACTACCCATATATTAATTGAATTCATTATTATTTTATTAAATTTGATTAATAACATTCATCAACTAACTTGTAGCTCATATGTATAATCTTTTGTTGCATTATGCTCTATTTTTTTTTCTTAAATATAGTTAATGATTAGACAACATATCTTTTATAATGTAAAATAAAAGATATTGTTTATATCTTTTGTAGTGTTGTCTTTTCTTTTGTAATGAATATTTAGTTTAATATATGCTCTTCCTTGTTTTATTTATTTACTTCTTTTTTATAATGACAAAGGGGGAGTAATATGGTGCAAATTAATATGTTAAGTCTTGCCAAGGATGATCATATAACAATTTCTTATGAGAGAAATTAAAGGATAACATGTTAACTCAATGCATGACCTTAATAGATTAAGGGGGATTTAATTTTTTAGGATTAACACACACACACACACACTTCCTTATTGCTATTGTTAAACTATTTGTCATCATAAAAAAGGGAAGAATGTTAAATCTCAAGGTTCCAAGTCTTGTTTTAATGATTACAAACATGTTAAAAAACTAATCCTTGTCCAAGTTATGTGTGTTAGAACTTGCTGGTATATCAATTTCTTGGTGTATGATGATTGGAGAAGGAAGTATATTTGAAAACTCAAAGTGTTAAAGAATTAAGATCAAGGCAAACTCAGCTTGGCAAACCAACGGTTGTTGTCTTCATTCAACAGGCATTGTGGACCTATCAATGGGCATTGAAGATATCACAATAGGCATTCGAGAAACAATTCAACTTAAGTTTAACCCTTTAGACCTTCCAACAGGTGTTGCCCATATTCTCAATAGGCATTAGACAATTGCTCTAACATGATCTTACACTTTAGACTTCATAATGGGAGTTGATGCCGTTACAACACACATTGCAGTTTCGCAATAAATGTTGAACAAAGTGCCTTCAAGTGAGCAAAGCTTTCTAGAACTCGAAATGGGCATTGGTCCTTCTCAACAAGCATTGAAAAGCTTTCTAAATCAAGCCAAAGATTCTAGACCCCTCAACGAGGCACATTCAATATCTTAAATAAGCATTGAAAATATTCAACGGGCATTAGACGTTGATCAACAGGCATTTGACAAATGCTTTAGTTTGAGCTTTAAGCTCTTGGCCCTTCAACGAGTAACATTCATATCTCAATAGGTATTGAAGGTGCTGCAAAAGGGCATTATAAAGCATCTAATAATCATTAAAGGACTTGTGTAAATCTTGAAAAATAGAGCATTATGTTCATACTTTTTGGGAATTAACAACATGCATTAACCCTCCTCCAATGGGTATTCAATTTTAAAAGTAACAACCATTGTTTTTATCCAATGTTCATTCAAGAATAAGTAATATAAGTCTTTGTCAAAGTCAAAAGAAGAGCTTTTAGTCAAGTTCTCTCTAACAGATAATCCCAATATGAGTTTCATTAAAGCCAACGATTGTTGAAAGTGCATTTTAATTAACAACCACCCATTTATGTGAAATCAATGATGGTTGATGCTTTCACAATAGGCATGGAGATGTCTCAGTGGACTTTATTTATTCTAAGATGCAATGTGAAGTGAAAGCTTTCTCTATAAAGATAAGTTCTTTGTTCATGGTATAAAAGGATCCACTTTTCAATGGAAATATATAAAGAACTATTCCAATAAGTGAGTATTCTATTGTGAAAGCTTTTCTTAATCAAAAAAAGTGAACAAAGATTAATCCAACAACCCAAAGAAGTTGATTATTCAAAGCTTCCAAGAGCTATCTTCAAAACAAAGTTTGAAGGATAAGCTTTCTAAAAATTCTCTTCACACTCTCAACCTATCAAACATACTTTGTAAGAAGTACTCTTAGCATTTTTATTGTTTGGTTGAGAAAGTTTTTCCTCATTCTTAAAGTGTTGTATTTACTTTAAGGAAATCTTATGTTGGGAAACCTTAAAAACTAGTTCTTGTGAAAGGTTTAAGGTAGTACCTAGAAACTACTTTGGGTTAAAGTTAGTAGTCTTTGTGATCTACTTATAAGAAGTTGATAGAGTATGAAAATCTATCACTTGTAAAGGCTTGGTAAGTACTTAGAAACTTACTTATGTAAAGGTTATTGATAGCACCTTGAGCTATCAAGATAGTTAAGGCTCTAGTGGAGATACTAAAGAAGAGGACATAGGTCGATTGGCCGAACCTCTATAAATCTCTTTTCTTGATTCTTCATTCTTTCGCACTTAATTTTAATTGTTAATTGTTACCATTGCCATATTCAACCACCCACTTCTAAGGCATCAAGGGATAATAATTGGTATCAAAGCCTGTCTTTTCATCAAAGCTTAAGTGCTCAGAACAAATATCATGGCAAATCATGAAGAATCATAATCAATCCATAAGCCTTCATTCTTCAAGGAAGATGACTATGGTTATTGGAAAAATTATAAGGAGATCTTCCTTGATAGTGAAACCATTGACCTATAGGACATTGTTGAGGAAGAAAGAAAAGTTCCAATAAAGCTAGTTGGAGATGTTTCCAGTACCTAATCCAAAAAGTGAATGGACTATTGAAAAAAAGAAAGGCAAACCTTAAGAATAGAAGAGCAATGCATATTCTCTTTTGTGTAATCCAAAAATCTTAGTATGTTATGTAGCACATATATACATCATCTAAAAAAATATGGGACACATTGTAAACTCAGCATGAAGCAACTAGTGAAGTAAAGAAGAAAAAGATATAAATGCACACATATATGTATGAAATATTTGTATACCAACCTAGTGAAACTATTATTGAGATATACACCAGATTCATAGACATTATGGACACTCTCAAAACTTTAGGGAAGTTATAATTAAATGAAGATATGATCACAAAAATGTTGAGAATGCTTCCTAAAGATAAGTGGGCATCTAAGAAGTCAACTATAGAGGAAGCCAACAAGTTGAAAGCCTAGTCACTTGATGAGCTTATGGGAAAGCTATTAGCTCATGAGATCACTCTTGAGAAGCTTGTTGAATGCATATGAATGAAAAAGAAAGACTTGGTAAGAACTATCTTCAAAACATAGTTTGAAGGATAAGTTTCTAGAAATTCTCTCCACACTCTCAACCTTATCAAGCATACTTTGTAAGAAGTACTCTTAGTGTCCTTATTACTTAAGTGAGAAAGTTTTCCTCCTTCTTAAAATGTTGTATTTAGTTTGAGGAAATCTCAGGTTGGGAAATCTTAAAAACTAGATCTTGTGAAAGGTTTAATGTATTACCTAGAAACTACTTTGGGTTAAGGTTAGTAGTCTTTGTGATATACTTGTAAGAGGTTGATAGAGCCTGAAAATCTATAACTTGTAAAGGCTTGGTAAGTGCTTGAAAAGTTACTTGTATAAAGGTTGTTGATATCACCTTGAGCTATCAAGATAGTGAAGGCTTTAGTGGAGATACTAGAGGAGAGGATGTAGGCTGGTTGTGTTGAACCTTTATAAATCTCGTGTCTTGATTCTTCATCTTTTCGACACTTAATTTTAATTGTTAATTCTTGACGTTGCCTCATCCAACCCCTTTTTTAGGGCACCAAAGGACAATCAAGAATATACAATAATTTAAATAATATTCATTTAAAAATTATTTGTTGAGATGTTTTTATATCTAAAATAAAAATAGCATAACAATTTCCTTAATTATTTTATAAAAAAAATTTTACGCTACAATTCACACAATGCGCGAGTTTGCAACTAGTTTTATAATATTTATGCATTACTATATCAATGTCGCCACTTTAACTAGTCATCAAATTGATAATGTAATTAAAGTTATATTTTATTTTACAAATTTCATATAAAATTTTTATATCTTTTATTTTTTATAGTTAATTATATATAATTATTTATTTATTTTATATAATCATATATAGAGTTTAAAGTAATCAAACACATGTCAAATGATAATAGTGTCTACTTAAATCTATATTTTGCAAAAAAATAAAAATTTATAATTAAATTTTATATAAAATTTATAACCAAACTTTGGTCAAACTATATTTTTTTTATCTTAACAATATAAATTGAAAACATCCTAATATTTGAATTAAATGTTGCTCTTGTAGAAAGTAAGATAGGAATAAGTTAGAAAATGAAAAGGAAGTGAAAAATCTTTAATAGGCTGTATATCACACTTAAAACAAAAGGATCACGACCAATAACTCAGTCGCTATTGCCATTTGGCTAATTGTGATCACTATTGAGCTTTAAAATGAAACAAAAACTTTCAGTTTAGTTTGTAGTCAAAATCGAGTTTAGGTCGAGATTGCAAAGTTCAAACCTCTCTAAAAAGAGTAACAACAGTCACTCGCGAAGCTACTCAACATATGCCACGTGTCCTAAGAACCATTAGGCATTTTAAAGATTGCAACTGAGATTCAGGAGGCACGATCAAAACTCTGTTTCAAAGTTAAATTAAAACATCTAGGCCCGTTTATGGTAAGACTTGTGTTTCACTAATCTAGCGCGATTAATGATCGTGACTACAACCCCCTAGCTCATTACCATAACATCTACAAAAATAGTGTTGCAACGATTAGTTCTGAGGAACTAATCATTATAGGCCTCGTGTCACTATTTGTTAGATATAATTAAAATTCTTAACCAATTATTGTACCTTTGAGCACTAAGAAGGAGGGTTGAAATGGTAAAAAAATTAAAATTTAGAGGGAAGGATTTGATGAAATGGAAATAGAACATAAAGGAGAATAGTTAAAAACACAAGATTTTATAGTGGTTCGGGTGTTAACAAACCTTACATCCACTCTCTAATTCTTCTAATTAGGTATTTTACTAACATTACTTTGTGTTTTATGGCTTACACACAACCTTGCAATTTGTGTTTTAAAGCTCACACAAAAAACCTTTCAAGTATTTTACCAAAGGCTCACAATTAGCTTATACAAGATTTTACAACTAGACTAACTCTCAAACCTAATAATAGTGGTGTATAATGCTTACATCCAACAATACCAACTCACATACAAGAATTAAAGGTTAAGAAACAAAATTGCCAGAGTTTAGCTATTATCAATGATATTCTCCTGCATTCACGTCTGTTTGATCGAATATTTAAAGGCAATAACCATCAAAAAGACATTATAAACAAAATAATTACTAAATCTCTAAGTTGTGCTAGGCAGATCTTGCATTAAATGCCTATCAAACTAACTTTAGGGTCGTAACTAGTCATTCATAGTCGCGATTTGACTTCGAGTATAAAAATTGCAAAAATCATGGTAGAGAACTCTGTTTGTATCTAACGACTAGTCCATGTGGCACATTACCATTGGTCTTCCAAGAAATATACCTGTTATGTTCTTCAAGCTAGACAAAAGTTATGGTCGTGAAATATTTTTCTGTAGGACGCGATTGCCACTGCAAATCCTTCTATTTGATAAGGAAATGTAGCTCTATTAAATCGCGGTCTCGATCATATGTCACTCTTGCGAATTTTGATAGACTAACGACTTTCTAGGACACTTAGCATGCTCTGGTTATGGGCTTGATTCCCTCCAGACAAATCCAAAAGTGGCGATCGTGAATTTGGACATGACTCTTCCCGTAAATTCATTTGTCATAACTTTACAAAATCCTTGGCAAGATAGCGGTTGTGATTTCCATTGTGAATCTGTGTATCATGTCTTCGTCCATTCTGCTTGTAAGAGAACGATCACGAATTTTAAGTTTGTCCTTGCAAATTAGAATGCCTTTCACAATACTTGAGATTTAAACTCCCATTCAACTTCTAATGCAAACTTATTTACAAATCTACAAAATCGACACTTAAAATTGATGTTAGAACATGTCAATCTATATCGTCAAGATTAAAAAAGAGTTTTGACTTAGGTTTGACCAACCTAGTCTAACAATCTCCCCTTTTTTTATTTTGACAACTTAGATTGATTTGCAAAGGATAAAGAATGCATAAATATGAAGTTGAGATGGTTAACAATGTTTAACAAATTAAAATGCGTTTAAACTAATTGAAATTGCTCCCCCTCCCCCTTAAATTTATACTCCCTTTTAATCATGCAATCATAAGTTCACGCTCCCTCTTTGTCAAGATCAAAAAGAGAGGATAATGTAATTATAAGGAAAAGTATAAAATATTAAAGACAACCATCGAGGAAACAGAACTAAGAACTTTTATTGATATACAAACTAAATTTAAACATAGAATAAATAATAAAAACTTGTAGGATCACAAACTTTGGCGAAAAAAGAACACAAACAGAAAAAAAAAAAATTACAAGCCTAGGTAAGAAAAATTAGAGGGATGGAGAGATGTCATCCTTATCAGTATTTCCAACTTCTTTACCTCCTCATCCTTGTGCCTCATCTCCTTCTTCCACTTCATGGTCTTTCTTTTCCTTTAAGGTATCCTTCGAATCCTCAAAGTCTGGAAGATGACAAGGTCTTGCACCTACATTCTCTTGAAGGTCCATTAGGCCACTGTAGAGGTGGGAAAGAATAATAGATCTTCTTTTAATCATGTGCATCACCTTGTCCAACTTCTTATGGGTGGAAGAAAGAGAGATTGCAGAAGTTTTAGGTTTGGCTTTGGGCTTAAGAGATGGAATAGATTTGGCACTTTCCACTATCTCAAATCTCTTCCTTTTTGAAGCATGAATGGTTTTTTTACTTCTTTACCCCTAGAGACCCTAAGGTATAAACATAGATATTGGGATGGCTTGCCTTGGCATTAATCAAATAAGGAAAGTCAGTGATGTTTTGAGAGGATAAGTTTTTTTTTGGTGGGGAATTTCTTATTTTCTTTATTAAAGGCTTCCATACACCTGTATATGGCAGTGACATGAGAAGGGAGGAGAAATTGGCTTTTAGGCTTTGTACTTATACGAATCAATTGATCCACAAGGTATTGACTTATTTAAATTGGCTTATTTTTGCTTAGGCAAAATAATAATTTTAGGTTTTTCTAGGAAGCTTTTTCATTCTTATCACTCCTAGCATTTACAGAGAAAGTGATGATTCAGTGAAGAAGCTAATTGGTAAGGCTCTTAATGTATTTGGCTAGAGATGTTTTAGGGTCATGTTTGGTTTTAATAGAAATCTCTAACCAAAATTCATAATAAATTATATCAAGTCCAAAGATAATGAAAGGAATATTATCTCCTACTTGAAGGTTGAAGAGAGAAGAAAGTTGGGCAAATGTTTTGAAATGAGGGTCCCTAAAAGTGCTAAATACCAACCCATATACACCTGTTTTCGATTTAGCCCTTCTACTCAAAGTGACAATGCATATGAATTCTTAGACTAGCTCTTCATAACCTGGTTCATCCTAGAATATGAATTCATTCTAGCCTAGGTTAGAGAGAAAAACATAAATTTCTTCCTTGATTCTAAGTGATTTAAGGAGAAAGGTGGAAGGGATTTTGTTGGCTTGGATGATTTTATTGGTATTGTCTTTGAACTTTTCTTTCTCTTCCTTTGTTATCTCTTTCATAAGGTAAATGAAAGGAAGGCCTTAAGGTTGGGGTAATACCTTTACTCTTCTCTATTATGGTTAGTTTCTTGGGTGCCATGAAATATTGAAAGTTGAGAGAGTTTTTAAAGGATTGAGAGGAAAGAAGAATGATAGATGAAGAAAAAAGGTAAAAATAAAATAAAAGAGTGTTAGGATGGCTTAAACAGGCAAAAAAGATTGCAAAAATGGTAATATAAGTAATAAATGAGGAATATGCACTGATTAACAGTCAATTCAATCAATGCCTAGTAGTTATTAGAATTCACAGTTGTTGTTAGCTAGTTGTGACCTCTAATTACAAATTCTATGAATAACATATAAGATTTCCTTAAAAAATGAAGGACTTAATGATCAACAAATTTGAATTTTGAAAAAATTTCACGATGGTGAACTATAATCGATACAGCGAATTAAGAGTTTGACAAAAATTTGAGGAGTACATGCAAATAGTGACCGTGAATTATAAGGCAAAATGAAAAACAATGAACAAAAATAAGAATTAGACTTCCTAGATGTGAACACTTTAATTTAATGATGATCAATTTAAGCAAATTAGCATAGACAAGCGCAATTGCATATTGAATTAACACATCCAAAGCATTCAACATATGTAAATATCAAACATAACATTTAATCAATCAAAATTGACAAACACAATGAAGAATATAAAGTGAGATAAATTTTCACCCTAAGGAGCTTCCATGTAACATCCCTAATTCCCTCTTATTGAAGTTCATCCTTTATTCATTAAGGGGTTTTGTGAAAATAACCACAAGTATATGATTAATGTCAATAAATTCAAATACCACATTACCATTTTAGACATGCTATCTAAGAAATTGATGTCTAGTATCAATATGCTAACTTCTTGAATGTTGGATGAGATTCTTTGAAAGATTTATTGCACTTGTGTTGTCACATTTGATGGGAATATGATCAACATCTTTGCCATAATCCTTGAGTTGTTGTTTCATCTAAGGAACTTGGGTGTAATAACAATTTGCTGCCATATATTCTGCTTTAGCGGTGAACAAGGCAACCAAAAGTTATTTTTTTACTAAACCAAGAGGCTAAATAATCACTTATGAATTGGCAAGTTCTAGAAGTGTGCTTTCTATCTAATAAACTACTAGTATAATCTGCATCCGAGTATCCAAGAAGACTCAAAGATGAATTCCTAAGTTACCATAATCCTAAATGCAATGTGCCATGTAAATATTTAAGAATCCTTTTGACGATATTTAAATGTGATTCCTTAGGGCATGATTAGAACTTAGCACAAATGCAAACACTAAACATGATGTTGGGTCTAGAAGCAGTAAGATAGAGGAGAGAAATACCTCTATACCTCTTTTCATCAATTGGCTTACCCAATTCATCTTTATCTAGTTTGATAGTTGCATTCATTGGAGTCTGTTTTACCTTACATCCATTTATGCCAAACCTTTTAAGTAGATCCTTTATGTACTTGGTTTGGTTGATGAAGATGCCCTCTTTGGTTTGCTTGATTCGAAAACTAAGGAAAAACTTGAGCTCTCTTATCATGCTCATCTCAAACTCTTTAGTCACACTTATCAGACTCTTCATAAAGAGATTCATTAGTAGCACCAAATATAATATCATCAATATATATTTGTACAATGAGTGTATCTTTGTTATGCCTTTTGACAAATAAAGTTGTATCAATCTTGCCTTTTTTCAAATTCTTTTTACAAAAGAAATGAACTAAGCCTTTCATACCATGCTCTTGGAGCTTGTTTCAAACAATATAAGGCTTTAGTTTATTTGAAAGCATGATTTGGAAAAACATGCGATTCAAAACTACGAGATTGTTTAATGTAAATTTCATCTTCAATGAGGCCATTTAAAAATGCACTCTTCATATCCATTTGAAAAGTTTAAAATTCATGTGACATGTAAATGCCAAGAGAATCTTAATGGCCTCTGATCTTGCTATGGAGGTAAAGGTTTCATCATAGTCAATGCCTTTCTTTTGGTTGTAACCCTTTATAATCAATCTAGCTTTGTTCCTAGCAATGAAACATTGCTCATCTAACTTGTTTCTAAACACCCATTTGTATCCCACAATAGGGTGTTCCTTAGGTCTAGGAATAAGTTCTAAAACTTTGTTTCTCTCAAATTGGTTGAGTTCCTCTTACATAACAATCACTCAACTCTCATCATCAAGAGCCTCATCAATAAATTTTAGCTCAAATTGAGAAACAAATGTAAGATTGTTGTCTAAAGCATGAATTTGAGATCTAGTACTTACTCCTTTAGATGTCTCACCAATGATAAGATCTTTTGGGTGATATTTAGCGAACCTCCAATCCTTAGAAAGTTCTTAAGCTGGGTTTTCTACTTGTTGTGGTTGAGATTTCTCAATTTCTTATGATAACTTATTATCTTCAAGATCAATCACCATTTCTTTTGGAGTTGAATCAAGCTCTAACTTTTTAAATTCACTTGCAAGATTATCAATAAGAGAAGCTTTCTTAAGTTCAATTTTATGAGATTCATAAAAATAATGTTCATTGACTCTTTAACAACCATAGAACTTTTGTTGAAAACCTTATAAGCTTTACTAGAGGTGGAGTAGCCTAGAAAAATCCCTTTATTTATTTTTTAATCAAATTTTCTAAGGTTGTCCTTGATATTAAGAATGTAGCATTTGTACCCAAAAACTCTAAGGTATGAAAGCTTAGGTTTTCTACCATTCCATAACATTTATGTTTTGTTTAGAATGTGTATTTTGAAAACATAATTGGCAATATAACAAGAAGTATTGATGGCTTCAGCCTAAAAGTAATTAGTCGAAGAATACTCATTGTGCATGATTCAAGCCATCTCTATTAATGTCCTATTTTTCCTCCCTGTAAGACTATTCTATTTTGGTGTTCTAGGAATAAAAAAATTGTGAGAAATCTCATTTTCTAAATAATAAGTTTCAAATATTCATTTTGAAATTCCTTTCTATAGTCATCTATAACAAAAGAAATAAAGTAACCTCTTTCATTTTGAACTCTTTTTGCAAAACTTTTGAAAGCATCAAAAGTGTCATTCTTATAAGCAAGAAAGGAAACCCAAGTAAACCTAGAGTAATCATCAACTAAGACAATTGCATAATGCTTCCCACCTAGACTACCATTCATAGTAGGTCCAATTAGGTCCATATGAATTGGTTGAAGAGGCCTAGAAGTACTTACAACATTCTTTAGTTTGAAGGAAGTTTGGTGTTGCTTCCCTATTTGGCAAGGTCCATAAGTCTTGTCCTTAGAGAATTTTAGTTTAGAAAGACCCTTTACTAGCTTTCCTTTATATAGAATTTGTAGGAGCTCCATGCTAGTATGGCCAAGTCTTTAATGCCAAAGCTAAACTTCATTGCGAAGAGATATAAAACACTTGAAGGATTGGTTAGCCAAATTGTCTAAGTCAATTAAGTAGGTATTGCCTTTCCTTTCATTCTTAAAGAATTACCTTCTTATCTACTAAGGTGGCAACTCGACATTATCTAGGGTCAAAAGTGACTTTATTACTTTTGTCACATAATTGACTTACACTTAAGAAATTACATTGGAAATCTTGAACTAAAAGACAATTGTCAATAAGTGAACAACCATCCTCACCAATTATTCCAATGCCAATTACCTTACCCTTGGCATTGTTCCCAAATGTGACATTGCCACTTTCCTTTTCTTTTATGCTATGAATAGCTTTTTGTTTCCTGTTATATGCTTTGAGCACACACTATCCACATGCCAATCATTATCCTCATTGGTGGCTGCCAAACATTCCTACAAAACACAAACAAATTATCTTTGTTTAAGTACTCAAACATGTTTAGGTCCTTTGGGGTTAGATCTTGAAGGGTCCTCTAATTTAAAGTGAGAATTCCAAAGATAGTATAAAATATTTATGTGACCAAACTTCATACAATAATGACATTAAAACTTAGATTTGCGAGTCTTTCTCTTATGCACAACCTTTATATGAGTATGGGGCCTTTTCATACTATGGTGGTGAGAGTATATACATGTGCATGAGTGATTGGGAGTAAAAGAGAATTTTTTATGTGTGTTAGGGTGAGCATGCTTCTTAGTGTACATGTATGCATGGTTGGCCTTTTTAGGCTTAGGCTTTGAGCCTTGAAGTATTTTTCCCTTGCCTATGTGTAACATCCCCATCCATATTCATTGGCATTATCACATTAACATATTTATTGCATAAATTTTTTGAAATCCCACATGAACATATGCATTAGATAAATGATCATTTAGACACGTGAGTTGGATAAGCATGACGATGATCCATGCACCATTGCAGTTGGGACACTTGAACATATATGTAATGTTTGTATAGTTGCATGGAAAATTGTCTTATGTTGTGTGCATGTTATAACATCATAAATAATGGTGTTATAGAGTTTATTTTAAAGTATAAGGAGCATCTAGGAATTAAGAGATGGGTGGAGGTGCGTAAGGAGTGAAGAAGAGGGACTAAAAGAGGAAAGTGAACTTCCAACCAATAGGAATGCAATATCGTGATTTTGTCTTGTTATAATAGGTTTACATATGGAATTTTTAACCTTTTAGAATCAAAATATAGAGCTTAAATGTGAGGTACAATAGAAGAAAGAGAGAGTTAAGGAAGAAAGAAAGGAAAGAAGAAGAAGAAGAAGAAGAAGAAGAAGAAGAAGAAGAAGAATGAGAGGGAAAAAAGTGAACTGCCTAAGAAGGAAGCCTAAGGTCTTCTGGTTTTGGAAAAATAGGTAAGTTAATTTATCTTCTTCTTAAATGAAATTATCCCCTTATGAAATGCTAATCATGCATGCTTAGTGAGAATTATGGAGTATCTGAGATAGAACTCTTGGATAGAAGTTGAAATTCATGAGAATAAGATCTAATTGTGTTGGTTTTACTGTTAGAGCATAATTTTGTACCCATGATTTCATAACCCTAAAAGAGGAATTAGGGAAAGTGAAAAATATGAAAGCTATATCTTTATGCCCCATATAAATTCATATGAAACAATTTTGCTTAATTTGGCGTGTGTGAGGAGTTATGGCTCCTTCATTAGGGATGGTTTTTAACCAATTAAAATCACCTTAGTCTTTCTATTTTTTTATATTTTGATGACCTTATGTTGTTTTTTAGACAAAGTGTAAAACATGAAATTTGTAGATTTATATCCCCTCTAAACACTTACAAAGCATTTTGGATTGATTTGTTGTGTGGAAAGAGATATGACCCATTGATTGTGACTGACCTTGTACCCGGATGAAACCTCACCTGTCTTTTATTTATGCTTTCCAAGAATTTGGTAGCCATAGATTTGGAATTTGATAATGTTTTAAACTTGAAATTTTTATATTTATGTATGATTTACATTCCTGTAAAATATTTTTTTGCCAAATTTAGCATGGTTATTGAGATGTTACCCCCTTCGTCATGACTGATTGTCACCACGTTTAAAGTCTACTCACCTTGAGATTGGTCATTTGTTTTGGTGACTTTATAGATTAAATTATACAATGAGTAAAGCATAAAAAATGCTCCTCTATGTGTTTTGTAACTTTTGGTAAATCAGTTTTGCAATTTTATTTGTACTATTTGAGATATACCCAAGAATGTAAGACCTACTAAGATTGAGATGACATTGAAAAAGGGCAAAATTCAAAAATTCACACATTTTTTATGTCTTATATTAATATGAAATTTGAGTATATTATATGATTATGTGTCTAGTGTATTTGAAAAAAAAGAATGAAGTCATTTGGATAAGTATACTTAGAGTTATTGCTATGAGAGTGTAGCAAGCTCAGGCTGCCACATAAGGAAAATATGCATAAACAATAGGTCCATTTGCATGGATCATGCCATGATTGCATACCAAGCATTCATAATCATTTTGACATACTTATAACCATGTATGTATCAAATGTTAGGATCTAAACACTTTGAGGAAGTCTTAGATAGAGAACCAAACCTACCATAAAGATTAGTCACATCAAAAGGTGAGTAAAAACCATAATTAGATTCTAATGTGCATGTGTGATAATTTTATGATATGATTATGTTCTATTACATGTATATGTGATTGAATTGTTACATTTTACATATGAATACAAGTCAAGTGAGAATTATATGCTCTTAATGATTACTTGGTATACCATTCTTATGAACACTTGCATATGGAACTAAAAGGACGTTGTGACTGGCTTGTCAAACACTTGCAAATCATGTGGAAGATGGACTAATATTTCCCATTGGCAAAATATGTTATTGATCAAATGATTCACTTGTTATATGCTGGCTAACAAAATCAAATGTTACTTGAATCACATGAACTCCTGGGAGCAGTGTTTGCCTTGTAAGGCCACAATAAAAAACAATCTGTTGCACTTGCACTTGCATAGTCAATTGTTATACTTGTAATGTATCCTGATGATATTTGATTATTGGTTGTGCCATAAGAATCTAATTATTTTTTTTATTCATCGAGTCGCTATTCACCAAATCGCAATTATATTTTTTAGATACTGAAAGATAGGGTTTGGATACCTTGGTGCATAAAGTATTGCTTAGAGACTCATAGACCATAGGTCGTCGACTGAATTCTAACTCTTTTTCTCCTTATTTCATGTACATACATCTAGATAGGAACCAGTTTATAGTCACTAGCCTTGAACATTAGTTAACATATATGTATATTAAATACATGTTGGATTGTGTATGTATGATGAATAACACCTTTATGCATATGTATTTTTGAACATGGATGCCATAATTTGTAAATGAACATGGTCGTTACACCTTAGGCATAGATGGCTTAGTGTTATGAGAACTCTTCCTCCTGATTACCTCAATACTTGAAGTTTAAGGTTTTGATGCTCTAATTAATGTTGTGAGATGGGGTGTAGAAAAGAAGAGGCTCCATTAAAGCCTAGACCATGTCTTGCTAGGGGAGGTCTTTGAGATACAATAAGTGTATCTAAAGCTTACCTCCCTTTGTGGAACTTAGAGATATAATTTATAAGTTTAATTACTTCTCCTTTTAAGGAGTCATTTTCCTTTCTTAAGAAGGGTAGAGAAGATGAAGAATTAGAAAGACTCTCTACATATTTTTTTACTTCTTCATTTGAAGTCCTCAACTCACTTCCAAGCTCATTTAAAGAGTTAAACTCATCTTTCAATTTTGGGCATTTTTTTTATAAGTTTTCATTTGTGATTTATACTTATCACATCTCAATGTAAGAGCTTCAAGAAGCTCATCATCTACATCATCATATGTATCATAATTATTACTAGAGTGAGGAGAAGAACTTACCTGATTAGAAAAGTCATTTTGTGCCATGAAACAGAGCTTGGCCACTTCCTCATCTTCATCTTCCTCACTAGTGTTGTCATCTTAGGTGGCTTTGAAGCTTTTCTTCTTCTTTTTGTCCCCTTTTCTCTTCTTCTTCTTCACTTGGGGCAATCATACTTGATGTGATCTTGCTTACCACACTTATAGTAGGAAACTTCATTCTTCTTTTGCTTAAGGTTAGGAGATGCCTTCTTGAAGTTCCTTTTATCCTTCCTTCTCCATATTAGCTCCTTTGTCCTTATAAACAACATGGCCAACTATTCCTCTTCTTTTTCACTATCATCATCATCATTTAAGACAACTTCTATCTTTTTGTCTTTAGTTGAGGATTTAAGGGCCAACGTCTTTTTTTATGTTTTATCATTTTTATCTCTCTACCCTTTCATCTTCTTCATTTCCTTAACCTTTTTCAAGGCCAACTCATGAGTGAGAAGCTTGCTTATGAGAACATTTGTTGGCATCTTTCTAATTTCTGGATTTGACTATTGAATACTACACATCCTAGCACCAAACTTTTCAAAAGGTAAAGATTTCAGTATTTTGGTGTTTATCTCATGATTGGTGAGAATTCTACCAAATTTCTTCTGATTTGTGACAATGGATAGGAGTTTATTCATCATGTTAGTGATGCTTTCATTGTCTTTCATCATAAATAACTCTCATTCTGTCACATATATTTCTAGCCTATTAGATTTCATCAATGTTGTGCCCTTATGGTAATTCTCTAATACCTTCCAAGTTCCATGGTTTGTGAGGCAAGGTTATACTATTCCAATCTCCTCTCTTAACAAGGAGCTTAGAAGAATTGCCATAGTCCTTTTATTTTTCCCATTTGATCTTCTATGTGCTTACACCCATTCTTCCTTTGGGATTAATTATTCACTTCCATCAACCACCTTGGTAGGAGGCTTCCATTCTTTTGCTACTATGTCCTATATATCCATCACATCACTATCCAAATATATCTCTGTTGTCCCTTGGCACCAAGAAGGGGGGTTGAATTGCTGTATAAAAAATTAAAAGACAAAAAAGAGGGGAAGAATAATGAGTAAAGATGAGACATCGATTTATAGTGGTTCGGGTATAATTCACCTTACGTCCACTCCCTAATCTATCAATTGGGTATTTCACTATCTCTAGGTGTTTTCAAGCTCACACCTAACTTGTACAACTTGTGTTTTGATGGCTCACACACAACCTTACAACCATGTGTTTTTAGGCTAACACACAACCTCATTGAAGTGTTTCACTATGCTAACACTTAAACCTTTCTTGAAGTGTTTTTACAAGCTAACACTACAACCTTACAACTTAGCGTTTAATGCTCACACCTAACACTTACAATTTCATAAAGAAACTTGAAGAAAATGAGTAGCAAATATTAAGAGCTTTAATTACTTGTAATAAATTTCTTAGCAACCTTCTTCATGGCTGTTTGATAGAGTATTTATAGCTCAACTTCACTAAAGAGACGTTGCAGACCATAGCTCATCAAATCTTTGAGACATGCTTGGCAGATTCTACATTAAATGCTTGATAGTCTTAATTCGCAGTCGCGAAATCCAAATTTCTAAAGGAAAATCTCATTTGTGTCTAACGGCTAGTCCACGTGGCAGCTTCTGATTAGTTTAGTAGGAAAATATAGTTGTTGCTCTTTAACCTACTTTCATAAGTCGCGGTCGCAAGCTTTCTTATACAAGACATGACATAGGACGCAAATTCATCTACCAAAATGGTTATCTTCTTCTTCACAGTTCCCAGTAGCTGCCAATAAGATGCCTTCGTGAATTTTAACTTCCAATGGTCTGCTAGAACACGAGTCATGCTGTGACTATGGACTTGTTTCCCTTTTGAGTTACTTTGAAATTTGCGTTCGCGACTAGGGCGTGACACACACAACAATTTCATTTGTCAATATTGGACTCTTTCATTTGGATGAATTGCGACCGAGAATGGCTCCACGATTTTGCCTATCTGCTTTCTAGCAATGCTTCTTCACATATCACAATCGCAAATACAAGATAGCGGTAGCGATTTAGAAGTCATTTTTCATACTTGAGAAATTTTGAGCTTCATCCAACTTCCAACTTTAGATAAACATTAAAGGCTGCAAAATAACACTTATTTGAGATATTAGACATGATCAATCTCCCTTATCAAGATCAAAAGAGGTCCAAGAGCTGGGTTAACTACCCTAGTCTAATAATCTCCCTATTTTTGATTTTGACAACTTAGATTGACCCTTAGTAATAATAATTCAGAAAAAAATGAAGTTGGATTGAAGGTAAAGATTCTCAATGGATACTTAAGACAAAAATTTGCCCTTGTCGGTCTTTGAGAACTTCTTGGAAGCCATGGAAGTAGATCAAGAAATTTAGAAGAAAGTTAAAAATGATTTGAGAAGTATAAGTGATTTGGAGTAATTTATAGGCTTCAAGGGGTGTGAAAAAGGTAACAAACAACTAGAAATTGATTAAATGAAGGGTTGGCAATGGTTGGCCATCAAATCACATAAATATGAAATGGTTACTCAAATTCGCGTCCGCGAATTTCAGAAAATGTGAGTACCGGACAAATTTTCCTCTAGAATATGTGCTACAACGGTCATAATTTTAAAATGAATGACCAAAATTCGCGGTGGAGAGCAGTTTCATGACCGCGAATTGACGTTTAACAGCCGGTAGAAGTTGACTTATAATTCGTGACCATGAAGAAGTAATAGCGACCGCGAATTGTGAGTCAGCAAGGATAAGAATGAAAACTTTTGAAAAACATGTGATCCCCTAAAAATAAATAATAAATCCTTCTATATCAATCATCAATCAAACATTTCACATACACATATCGCACAAGATCAAACAAGAATTTTCACTTGAGGGAGCTTCCATCAAGCATTTCCAATTCTCTCTTAATGAAGTTCATCCTCTCTTCATTCATTTAGAGGTTTAGTGAAAATATCTACAAGTTGATGATTAATGTCAATGAATTCTAACACAACATCACCTTTTTGCACATGATCTCTAAGAAAATGATGTCTAACATCTATGTGCTTACTTCTAGAGTGTTGGATGGGATTCTTTGAAAGATTGGTAGCACTAGTATTGTCACATTTGATAGGAATGTGATCAATTGCTTTGCCAAAGTCCTTTAATTGTTGCTTCATCTAAAGAACTTGGGTGCAACAATAACCTGTTGCCACATACTTGGCTTTTGCGGTAGACAAGGTAACTGATACTTGTTTTTTACTAAACCATGAAACTAAGCATTCACCCATGAATTGGCAAGTCCCGAAAGTGCTTTTTCTATTTAATAAACTTTCTGCATAATCTGCATCCGAATACCTAACTAGGCTAAAAGATGTATTTCTAGGATACCATAGTCCTAAGTGAATAGTGCCATGCAAATATTTGAAAATTCTCTTTAAAACATTTAAATGAGATTCCCTAGGTGAAGATTGAAATCTAGCACACATACAAACACTAAACATTATATCAGACCTAGAAGCTGTAAGATAAAGTAGAGATCCGATCATACCTCAATATCTCTTTTCATCTACTATCGTACCCTATTCATCCTTATCTATCTTGATGGTACTACTCATTGAAGTTTTTGCTACCTTGCATCCTTCCATGCCAAATTTCTTTATAATTTCCTTTGTGTATTTGGCTTGGTTGATGAAGATCCCTTCTTTGAGTTGCTTGATTGTAGATTAAGAAAGAATTTGAGTTCTCCCATCATGCTCATTTCGAATTCCCTGGTCATACACTTAGTAAATTCCTCACAAAGAGATTTGTTAGTAGCACCAAAGATAATATCATCAACATAGATTTGGACAATTAAAATGTCTCGCTTGTGATTTTTAACAAATAGTGTAGTATCAACCTTTCCTTTCTCAAAATCATTTTGTAAGAAAAATTGACTTAGCCCTTCATACCAAGCTCTTGGATCTTGTTTTAATCCATACAAGACTTTGTTTTATTTGAAAACATGGTTTAGAAAACAATGTGATTCAAAACCGAGAGGTTGTTCAACATAAACTTCCTCCTTAATAATGCCATTTAAAAATGCACTTTTAACATCCATTTGGAAAAGTCTAAAGTTCATTTGACATGCAAATGCTAAGAGAATCCTAATGGCCTCTAATCTTGCTACGGGGGTAAAGGTTTTATCATAGTCTATGCCTTCCTCTTAATTTTATCCCTTAGCAACCAATCTAGCCTTGTTTCTAGTGATGACCCCTTGCTCATCTAACTTGCTCCTAAACACCCACTTACTACCTATAATTGAGTGATTTTTAGGCATAGGGACAAGTTCCCATACTTTATTTCTCTCAAATTAGTTGAGTTCTTCTTGCATAGCAAGTACCCAACTTTCATCTTCAATGGCCTCATCAATTGATTTTGGCTCTAATTGAGAAACAAATGCAAGATTATTATCTAAATGATGTAATTGAGATCTAGTACTTACACCCTTTGATGTATCACAAATGATCAAGTCCTTGGGGTGATACTTAGAGAATCTCTAATATTTGGGTAGCTCTTGCCTTGGTTCATCCTCTTATTGAAGTTGTGGTTCCTCATCCATTCTTGATGATTCACCTTCTTCTTTATTATCTCTTCTTGTAATATCTTTTAATTCTAACTTTTCTAGTTCACCTACAAGATCATCAACAAAAGTACCTTTCCCAAGATCAAGTTTACTAGATTCATTAAAAATGACATTCATAGACTCTTCAACTACCATAGAACTTTTATTGAATACTCTATATGCCTTGCTTGAGGTGGAATAGCCTAAGAGGATTCCTTCATTAGTGTTGGAATCAAAATTTCCAAGATTATCCTTCGTATTCAAAATATAACACTTACATCGAAATCCTCTTAGATATGAGATCTTGGGTTTTCTACCATTCCATAGCTCATAAGAAGTTTTATTGAGAATGGGTCTTTTAAAAACTCGATTTGCAATATAACATGAGATATTGATGGCTTTGGCCTAAAAGTAATTTAGTAAGGAATACTCATTGAGCATTGTCCTAGCCATTTCTACCAAAGTTCTAATTTTCCTCTCTATAACACCATTTTGTTGTGGTATTTTAGGAGTTGAAAAATTAAGAAAAACTCCATTCTCTAAACAATAATTTTTGAATGATTCATTTTGAAATTCCTTTCCATGGTCACTTCTAATAGAAGAGATGAAGTAACCTTTTTCATTTTGAACTCTTTTAGGAAAACTTTTAAAGGCATCAAAAGAGTCATTCTTATGAGCTAGAAAGGATACCCAAGTAAACCTAGCGTAGTCATCTGTTGAACTAGGATAATCAATCCTAGGTTTAGAACCTCTTTTGATCTTGACAAAATAAATTGATCATCACTAATATTTCAAATAAGTGTTGTTATTGCAGAATTGAATCAATCTCTCAAGAAGAAATGAAGAAGTTGATGAATTCCAAAGTAACATGTAAATCACGACCACAACCTAAGATTTGCGACCGCGATTCATGTTAAGACATGCTGAAAATCAAGCAGGCGAAATCGCAATGTCATTCTTGGCTGTGATCCTTGAAAAGAGAAAGGTCAGATTGACACAGATGAATTCGCGGTAGAAGTCTCGGCTGAGTCGCGACCGTGAATTTCAAAGAAATCAAGAGGGAAGCAAGTCCACAACCACAGCCTGACAAGTGTCCCATAAGACTATTGGAAGTCAAAAATCACAAAGACATCTTGCTGGTAGCGACCGCAATCTTTGTGGAAGAAAGTTAACCAATTTGGCAGTTGGATTCGCAGCCTCTATTGCGTCTTGTGCAAGAAAAGATCGCGACCGCGACTTCTGAAAGTAGGTGAAGGACAATGACTATATTTTCCCAATGAACTAATAAGAAGATGACACGTGGACTAGCCGTTAGAAACAAACGGGGTTTCCCATTAAGAATTTGGATTTCACGACCGCGAAAGGCAGTAGCGACCACGATTTGACCCTGACAAGCATTAAATGCAAAATCTGTCAAACATGTCTCAAAGATTTAGAGAGCTTTGATCTGCAACGGCTCTTTAGTGAAGTTTGGCTATAAATACCCTACCAAACAGCCATGAAGAAGGTTGCTAAGAAATTTATTACAAGTATTGAAAGCTCTTAATCTTTGCTACTCATTTTCTTCATCTTCTTTACATGTGTTAGGTGTGAGCATTAAACACCAAAATTGTAAGGTTTTGTGTTAGCCT
>CATIWR010078766.1:0-19349 GCA_949677035.1 Omphalea diandra
TATATATATATATATATATATATATATATATATATATATGAAATAGTGGGTATTTTAAATTTTTTTATGTTGTTTCAGGGAGCAGGATGATTATGAGGTAGTAAGGAAAGTTGGGAGAGGGAAGTATAGTGAGGTTTTCGAGGGCGTCCACTGCACGGATAATGAGAAATGCATCATTAAGATTCTTAAACCTGTGAAGAAGAAGAAGGTGTGTCTTTAGTCATTGGCAACAGTATTTTAAAATGTTATTTCCATAATTAATTTAAAAAAGTTAAAAGATTGCACCAGCTCGGAGCAAACTTGTGTTTGTGCTGTGGTGGGATGCTAATTTATCACTATACTGATGGGTCTATTTTTTTTGTTGATATTTGTCAAATTAAATGAATAAAAGTGTTGTAAATCTGGAAATCAGCTATATATTTTTTTCATTCATTTTTTTTTTCAAATTCTATTGAAATCATTTACTCTTATTTTGAATGCATATACTTCATTACCAGATGTTATATATTGCTGTTTTTTTATTGGAATATATCGTATGAAACAGCAAAATTTTTTAGTACAAACCTACACGTGCCACATATGCTATTTTATTGCTTAGTTATAGCCAATTGAATGGAAGTTAGTTATGTTATCCCTTTATTTAATTTATACATGGATTGACAAGCTATAGTTGAAAATGAATGTAGATAATTTGGCGTTGTTTCTTGTTTTTTACCACCATTGGAAAATGAGGGGAGGTGTAAACGATTTCTAAATTATTGATAGTATGTTGACAAATTAAAACAGGAAAAACAAGAAGGGACAAAGGAGTGAGTAATATTTATTTTTAACACAGTGTTAGTTCAATCAAAATAAGTATTAATTTTTTTTCCATTTTAGTAATCTAACTTCTGAATTTTATTTTCATTAGCACTATTGACAGGTATTTTGCGGAAGTGATTTAAAGTTATATTATCATTATGTAAAGAAAATTGCAATTGAAAGCTTGAAATTTGTTTCTAATTTGTCTTGTGCATTTCTTATGTGTTATGCCTGGATGTGAGAATTTCATGTGGGGGATATGAATAAAATTCTAATTTAATTTGTTGGAATGAAAATTAATTCGTTAATTAATTGGATCCATGAATGGCGATGAGAACAATGCGATGTTAATCTGAAATTGCATGTTTTTATGTTATTTCAAATATGCGCTTAATTGAACTTTTTATTCATATGCATGGGCCTAACCTTGATATATGAATCCTATAAATCCAAGATATTATATGTATTCTCAAAATCAAATCTGAAAAAGAAGGATTAGGTAATGAAAGAGTCTACAATAATGATGTATTTGGTGAATCAAATACCATGCTGTAACAGCACAACTTTGATTGGTTGGTAATATTGGCTGAAAACCTTGTCAAAGATTCCTGCAAGAGGTTTTCTTAATTCATGTCAAGTAGAGCTTTTTGTTGTGAGAAATCTTAATTCATGAGTTATTGGGAGGGACTTATGTCACAACAAACAGAGACTATAGCAAGTGTTTGGTTGAAGGCTCGTGTTAAAGATTATATTTTCACTTATTGTACTCCTGATTGTGAAACCAATTATACCAATTTCTAAATTCTGAATCCTTCTTCCTTCTTACCATTCCGAAATACAATAGTAAAAAGATTGTTGTACAATAGTGCTCAGTAAGTATTCAGACGGTGATTCTGGGTGCATTGGTGATGTTTTTTGATTGTTACACCTGGATTCTAACTACAAAAATAATGTCTTTGCAATGGGAGTATTGCAAGTAGTTTGGTGTTGTGGGATATTTTTAGAAGTGCTTCTAAGTCTTTTCATAATGACTTAGTGAAATATAGAAGATATTTTGTTTCAACTCATTTCTTTGTGTGCATGTGTGAGAGAGGTTTTCTTAATTCATATCTAACATCACTTGAAATTGGTTTTCGAGCTCCAAAAATCAGTTATAATTTGTTGTTTTGACCCCGTAGTTTGAAATTCAGAATATTATTCTTTCTGTGTGTTTTATGGTTTATCTCTGCAATGTTTTTTGTATTGTTGTGCCTGGATAATGCTTGCTATCATATTGATTCACCAGGCATACTAAGAAGCACTTGTTTTTCGTAATGGCAAAGTGTACCCAATTACATTGAACGACTGGTTGTTTGCTTGTTAGAATGAATTTCCATTAATGTGTACATCTTTTATGGTGCCATACGAGTAATGATTTTATCTCATGCATAGGCCTTAGGCTTATATTTGTACGAGCATTAGGACTTGTTTGAGCATAGGGGTAGAAATGGGTGGGATATAGATGCGAATGCTGTTTTAACACTTGCTTCTATTTGGTTATAGAGTGAATCAAGGAAAATTTGAAGCAGAAGTGGGTATAGTGCCTGATATTTTTAGGGAAAAACAAAGAATAATCTATGCAAGTGTAATATATCTTTAGTATTTTCAGTCAGAAAGCATGTAGTGAATTGTTAATATATTTAATTTTGGTTAAATTTTAAACTTTAATGTTGAACTTCAATTTTTTAATTATCAACAACGGGACCATTATTATGAAGGGAACTATGTTTAATTATGAAATAATGATAGTGATAAAAAGGAGTAAATAGTTCTCTTAGGAATTACTTACATATAATAAGACATGCAGGAAAAAAAAGTTTTTTGATTGAACCAAATATATAATATAAGCATTATTTATATGTCCTAGCGTTTTTTACTAATATTTATATTTTTCAAATAATATATCTTTGTTGATATTACTATATTATCCACAACTACATTGAAAAGTATCAAGTATTAAAATCTAAGTGATAGGAAGAACTTCTATAGCTAATTAGAGAATCTTATAAAACTATATATTCATTTCTTCATAAATGGTTTACTCTCTCTTAGTATGTACGTCATTAACGATGCGTAATCAGTAGCTAAATTTCATTTGACTAACAATACTTTAGTTGTGCAAATAAAAGTCCAATCTTATTGTAATTGTTACGTGTGCTTGTAATAATTGTTTGTGATTCTTTCCCAAGTATCTGCACTTCCAGTTTTATCCTCTTAGTTTTGTAGGTCAGAAAAGATTTGACCCCTAGATTTCCATGGACTTTGGTAGCTCTCTAAGATTACCTTGGTTATGATGTAAGCATAGCCTTTATATCAATCTTTGAAATTTTGGTAGCGATGGGTAATATCAGTGATTTTCCTTTGAAGAGATAAATATTATTTGCTTGTGACTTCAAATGATAATTCTTTATTTAACTTATTTCTCTAATTCTTTTTTTCTTCTTTGGCTCGTGTAGGATGACTTTGTGGAGACTAATGACTAACTTTGTTATTGTACTAAATGCAGATTAAGAGGGAGATTAAAATACTGCAGAATCTCTGTGGAGGGCCTAATATTGTGAAGTTGCTCGATATAGTTAGAGATCAGCAATCAAAGACACCGAGTCTTATTTTTGAATACGTTAATAATACTGATTTTAAAGTGCTTTATCCAACACTCTCGGACTACGACATTCGATATTACATATATGAACTTCTGAAGGCAAGCACACCTTTATTTATTTTCCTTAGATTGACAATAAAAATGTATGCAGCTTATATTGATATTGGCATACATGATGTTTAGAAAAGGAATGTATAATTAATGCATCTGAATGACTTTTTTTTTAAAAAATAAATCTACGATTGACTGTATAGTAATCTCTGCGAGATCCAAACAACCAGATTTGAGTTAAATTTTCCAAATGTTTGCACAGGTAGTATAACTAAAAGAAAAGATTTAACTGATCTGGCAATTTCAATGTCCCAATAACACATTGCTATCCATGGGTGTGAAACATTTTTGACAGTTTTAGCCTTAAATATGCAGTTTAGCCCACATAATAAAGCCAACTGTAATTGAGTGGAATTGACAGCAGTGTCTTAGCCCAAGACAAATGGGACATACTTTTTAAGGCAAATGTTTTGTTCTTGCTGGTATTGTTTTCTTATAGATTCTTCTAAATGAATGTGCAGAAATTGAAACAAAGTTGTCCTAATTAATTTTTTAACAGGATGGCAGTTGTATTGGTGCTCCAAGAAATGTAATAATTGGATATTGTAATAGCCTGTAGCTAGCATAGCCTTTTTTGTGCGTAATATGTGAACTGTTAGAGTAAAAGCGTTGAGCTGCTTGGAAATTCTTTTTTAGTATTTCTCATGGGATAATCTTCACTAGCTCCTAAATTCTTAAACATGCCATTCTTTTGGGGGTGTTCTTCAGATTGTTGTTGTGGGACATGAACTTGATCAGAGGAATGATAATCCATTCTGTTTAGATGTCATTAAAAGCTTTAACCTATCAAGCAGTTCCTTGATAGTCAAAAAGACAGATAAAAAATGCACAAGTTTTTTCCTTGATGTATTTTTATTTGCACAGTGGAAGCTGCCTCATAATTATTGCAGAAGAACGTTTTGATATAGCTTCTTTGGTTTGTAGCAATTTGGTACTTTGGTTCAATATAAGGATCACTAGAGGTTTTAAAATGCTGTGTTGTTGCTATTGTCTGGACATGTAATCATGTGCAATGCCTACATGCGGTGTAGTTTCTTATAATTCAAGTTCATGTTTGTTGGGATGCAATTGAACGCAGTTAATTAAAAATTTAATAGAACAATAAATGAAAATTGATTTCATTATGTTGAGTTACAGTTTGTTTTGGTCTATCAAATGTGCACTAAATTGAATTGGTATATCTTCTTTCCCTGTTTCTGTTTACCGGTCTCTTTTTTTACTTCTGGATGAATTTTTTTGGTTTAGGCACTGGATTACTGTCATTCACAAGGTATTATGCATCGGGATGTGAAGCCCCATAACGTCATGATTGATCATGAGCAGAGAAAGCTTCGTCTTATAGATTGGGGACTAGCAGAGTTTTATCACCCTGGCAAAGAATACAATGTTCGTGTTGCTTCAAGGTTTGTTTCCTACTAATTTCCCGTTGTTATTCCAGTTCCAATACATATTCTGCTCTTGGTTCACAAAATTCTACCATCTGAAAAAAATTGTAGCTTAAATGAAGTGCCTGATGGTAATTATAGTAATTAGATCACCTCTGGTATTTAGTTGACTTGCTTGTCACTGAAGATTGGTTAGTTATGGCTATAAGACTTTTCCTTGGTTTTGAATATTTTCTATTGGATTGTGAATCATGTATTAATGAATTTCATTAAATTTGACTAGCAGTTATCAGAGTTAAAGGTTGATGCTATGTGGATCATACCTGGATGCAAATACTTGTATTTACTACCAGCACTGAAGAAGATAATGCTTCGTTGTTTTTTTTAAACAATTTTCTATTCATTTTTGTCTGATGGACAGATATTTTAAAGGCCCAGAACTTCTCATCGACTTGCAGGATTATGATTATTCTCTAGACTTATGGAGCCTTGGTTGCATGTTCGCTGGAATGGTGAGTTTTCTTTCCTCCCGTTCATGCCTTCTCTCCTTTTCTTTCCCTTTTCCTGGGTGGCACAATATTATTTGCACCTCCTGAGGTAATTGTACAGTCATCCTATATCTAATTCCCCTTGTGCACTTCGTGTTACTTTGCCACCAAGTCTTGGCCTCAATCCCTAAATTGTTTTTCACCGATAATGGACTTCTCTATGTGGGTTCACCTGGATGACCTACAACAAATTATGCCTAAAAAAGGTATCCCAGGTTTTTGTCCTTGGTAAGGCAGTAGACAATTGGATCTTGCTTTGCTGCATACTCAGTTACAAGTGCCAGATGGCATGGAGGACTGTAAAATGATATGATGCAGCTGATTTTGGTAGTGCCCTGTGATTGCTGATTGTTATTGATGCTTTTATTATTCAGATATTCCGAAAGGAGCCATTCTTTTATGGGCATGATAATTATGATCAGCTGGTCAAAATAGCCAAGGTATGTTGCTTGTACAAATATTTAAAGGTAAATAAAGTGCTGGTATTATTCTTTGTAGGTATAATTAGTCTATTTCAAACTTAATGGCTATATGTTTGTGAGGAAGTCCTGCTGAAATGTTTTTTGTGTCAAGCAATTGTATGTAGATTGCTTTATGGGAAGCTCTATTCTGCTATTCCACTTCTTGTTTGCCTATGGAATTAATCTTGCATTATTACAGTTTGTCAAATTATATTGGCAAGTGTGCCTGCATTTACATTGGAATTCAATAACATGCCTACCTTGTTTAAAAAATTCTGTGAAAAGGTGGAACTACGGGTAAGCAAATGGTCGGTTCGGATTGGTTTTTTACCAAATTTTAATAAACCGAATTTTTTATGCTTAAAACTGAACCGAACTGAAATTTTTGAAAAAACCAAATTAACCGAACCTATTAAACTGAAATTTATGTGTCTATAAACCGACCTTATAAAAATTCGGTTCAGTTTGATTTGTTTCAATTAAATTACATATTTTAAATCTGGTTCGATTCAAATTGGTTTGATTTATTAATTACTTCGTTTAATTCGGTTTGTTTGGTTTTCTATTAAAAAACCAAACTGAAAATTGATTTTTTAAAAAAATTATAGCCGAATAAACCTATTTTATTAAAGGATCAAACCGAACCAAGCCGCACCAGCTCGGTTCGGTCCGGTTTTTGCTCAACCCTAGGTGGAACTGTAATTATCCTTTTCTTCTAAAACAGGTACTTGGAACGGATGAATTAAATGCTTATTTGAATAAGTACCGCATAGAGTTAGATCCACATCTTGCAGCCCTCGTTGGCAGGTAGGCTGTATGTTTTTTATTTTTATTTTTATAGATCCACTAGTTTCATTATTTTCAGATATATAGTTCATCCAGTTGAGAAAATTATTTCCTCGACACAGGCATAGTCGGAAACCATGGACCAAGTTTATTAATGGTGACAATCAGCATTTGGCAGTCCATGAGGTAGAAATCACTTGGTACATAATTTTTGTTAGCATTGAATTTGTTTTAAACGCTTGCAATATCTATTTCTTGAAGGCTGTTGACTTCCTTGACAAGTTGTTGCGATATGATCACCAAGAAAGGCCAACTGCAAAAGAAGCAATGGTAAACCCCCTTGTCCACGTGTGCTTGTCCATAACTCTCGACTGTTGGGTCCATTCTTGTGGAGTTGTGGGATGTGACTATTTAATTTTTCTTCTTTTTTTAACTAGTTCTTGGTTGAATCATGATGTAATTTTTTGCTCCAATAATTCTTGAATTTTACTGAACTTCAAACATCAAGAGTCCATTTGGCCCCTTGCAGCAACTGCATCTGCATGACCAAACGGGTCTCCAGTAATTTGGCGTGTGAAGTGAACTGCATCTGCATGACTCTGTGTGGGCCTCTTTTTTTTTTTTTTTTTGAAATATGTTATTATAACCAGGGCAGCGGATGCTGCCCATAATTTTTGTTTTGTCTGTTCCCCAATTCACATGTTTGTGTTGTAAGTTAATAATCTTAAATGTCATGCAGGCCCATCCTTACTTCTATCCAATTAGAAATGCAGAAAGCAGCAGGGTTCGTACATAGTTTCAAATTTCAGGATGCTGTTGAAGTACAGCATCTCTTTGTGCTTGGTCAAAGCCTTTTCCCTTGTACTCTGACTGAACAATATAATTATGGTAGCGAGCTTGCATCCAGGAAACTCTTTTATGTTTCTGTTGTTACGGAGTGAGTTGATTTTTTATGCTTCATTCAGTTCTCTTCTAACTTTGATATTTAATATTTTCTCATGTTCTTGTTATGATTTTAACTATGGTCCTCCTTAATGGCGATGGAAGTTTACTATGGTTTCATGTTGTTGCATTTTGGGGGAGTGAACTAGTATATTAATTTTATTCATCAAGACCAAACAAATTCCATAAAGTTTTATTAAACCAGTTCTTTCACTTTTAGGAAGTTTAAGCATACAATTTCAATTTTGTAAAATTAGCAGTTCCTACTTTTGCAGTGATATGCCCTTTTCATTGTTATCTTATTGTAAAAGGCTTATCACAACGCGATGCTTCCTTCCCTCCACCCTCTTTTTAGTCAGAACTCAACCATCAAAGGGTTTTTATTGCTGATAATTTAAGATTAATTATCCAATTGGAGAAGTAATTGATAATCTAATATTTTTTAAAGATTCATTGATAATATTGTCAATCTTAGTTGCATGTGTAAAAAGGACAGGTGAAAAAAAAAGGGTACGGCATTTAATCATTTTACTATTGTTTTCTATTTTATTTTTACTATTATTGGTACGGCAAAATGTTGATTTGAGGAATTTAATGTCGCTCCGTATAACTGGTCGCCTTTGAAGAACGCTCAGTTGAGGAGTTTTATGTCAGTCCGTAACAAGATGTGCGGGATGTGATTATAATAAATTTTAAATAAATAATTAAATAAATAAAATACTAATTTTTTTAAATTTTATAATTATGTATAAAGGTAGTTGATAAAAGATTTTTTATTGATTTATATTTTAAATTTTATATGCATAATTTTAACAGTAAATTTATTAAATTTAGATGAAATAATTTTTGATAATCAATCAAATAAATAATATTAAATATTTTATAATTAAAAATATTATATATAGGGGTGAACAAAAATCGGATTGAACCGAAAAAATTTACTGAATCGAGTGTGTTCTATTTGATTATTTAATAAAATCGGTTTGTTCGGTTATAATTTTTAAAAAATTTTGTTTTCAGTTTTCAGTTTGGTTTTTTAGATAGTAAACCGAAAAAATTGAATTAACCGAAGTAATAAATAAATCAAATCAATTTGAATCGAAACAAATTTAAATAAAATACATGTAATTTAATTGAAACAAATTGAACTTAATTTTTTATAAGATCGGTTCGGTTCAATTTATAAACACATAAATTTCAGTTTAATGGGTTCGGTTAATTTGATTTTTTAAAAATTTTAGTTTGGTTCGGTTATAAGTATAAAAAATTCAGTTTATTAAATTTGGTAAAAAATCAAATCAAACCGAATCGATCAAACCGTCCATTTGCTCACCTCTATATATATGAATGTGTGCGCGTGCGTGCGAGCGAAGTAATTATAATAAATAATTATCTATTGATTCATTTAATCTTATGTGACAAATTTTAAAAGGAAAATTGTTAAACTTAGATCAAGTAATTCATGATAATCTATTATACTGTTGTTAACCCATGCATACTCATTTCTATTTCAAATTTTTTGTAATATAATATAAAATAATAATCTATAGTTATATTATATATAATTACTTAATAAATAACAAATAGTGATTTAAAATTAATTCTAAAACTGAAATTATATATATATATATATATATATATATATATATATATATATATATATATAGATAGAGAGAGAGAGAGAGAGAGAGAGAGAGAGAGAGAGTGATTAATTGCAAATTTGCAATACAAGGAAACAATGGCAATACGAGATCAAGGCTGTGTAATGGTATTTTTCTTTTTCGGCCAAGTGTGTAGCGATGTTTGATCAACAAATTGTAGAGGCAGTCATAGTAACAAGATTGGTCAAAGATTAGTTAGCAGTGAATATTAGAAGTCTCGTGAGTCACTGGATGACAAAACTCACCATCAAACCTCCCTCAGATATCCATAGTAGAGTTACTATGCCCAACTAAGCGTTCGAAAGCCCTACTTTTAACACAGTCCCAATCTTTTGCATGAAATTGTGGAAAGAACTGCCGGGAGTTAATTCAGAGACTGCGTCAATAGCTAGGATTTTAAAGATGGATAGACGTTATACGTTGATGTCACTAAAGTAAGCGATATGCATGAAAATTTTCAAAGTAACGGAAGATTATTCATTAAATCACTTAGGTAATGTCTTACTGTTTCCTGAAACGAAAGAAGTGTTGTTAGTGCTCCAATGAATAATACTCTCTCCATTCCATTATATAAGGCATTTTGGTGAAATTTTTCGTTTCATTTATAAGTCATTTTTAGATAACTAATATATCATTAATTATTTTTTTTTTCCATTTTATCCTTGTAACCATTAATTGTTTAATGAAAATTTAAAATCTCTTTTGATTAGTGTTTTACTTTTCCAAGATATGTTAATGGCACTTTGTTGTACAAAGATGCAATATAAATTTGCTTCAATAAGTAAAAACCTTTTTTATTTTATTTTATTTTATGTTTTTACATATATCAAAAGAAATGGAGAAAGATCAAGATTTAGTAGATTTCAAATCATTGCTTAACATAAAAATTTACATTTTAAATTACTCCGTATTAACAAAGTGTTAATAGATCTCAATAATTGATGAAAACATGAAAGGTATTTCGAGATTGAAATTTTGATGGAATTGAAGTTCAACATATTTAAGATGAAATAAAGTGATAAAATATAAAAAAAGAAATAGCGAAAGTAGAGTATTTGGACTAATAAAAAATAATAATGACGTGTATCTTTTTATTTTTCAAAATGAAGAATAATTTAATCTTAATGATTTATAATTTGTTTAAATAATTATTTTTTAATCTTAATGAATTAATTAAAATACCTTATATAGTGGAATTATATAGTGGAATGAAAGGAGTAATTTGGACTATTATACGGCACACAGGCCGAAGGTATCCCTAAATTCTGCAGTGCAGCTTACTATAAAACAACAACAGCCTGGCTGCCGACCATTCTATTGGATCAAAGTTGCACACGTTATATATTTGCTTCAACTTCCACAATTCTGTTTTGAACATTCAATGCTATCTGTTTCTTCCATCCCATCCCAACCATACTCTATACTCATTGCATCATTCTCTACCTAATGCTGTTGCTTCCATTTTCAGCATCCCCTTATCCTTTTGGATTGTTGCCTTCCCAAAGTCTACTCAACTCTCAAATTATTTGGAATTTGACTTGATAAATTATTTAAGTTTCTCTGATTAATTTAACGAATTGTGCATAAAATAGATGCTTACACTTAATATATGTAAGTTTTTTCTTATACAAAATTTTAATGTTAAAGTAAATTCTTAATACACAACTAATAAAGTCAGCTTCTTTCTTTTCTAAACACCATTTTTATGTTTTTTCTTTGTTATTAGCATAATATTTTGTTGATAGTAAGTCCATTTTTTATTTTTTTATTATTTTTAATAAAAATTAATAATTTTACTTTGCTATATCATTTTTTATGGCCTGTTGGTCCCAAAAAATAAAAAGTCAAAACCTTTACGAGTTTTAACCATTATGTTCAACCCTTCAAATTTTGATCAATTTAGCTAAATTTATAAATTTCTTGACAATTATATTCAAATTAAATGACTTATCTCACGATGTAGATGACACATTGGATTAGATTTGAAGTTCTTAATCCTCTCAATTGTTATGAGTTTTAAATTTAATCTAATGTGTCATCTATGTCGTGAGATAAGTTATTCAATTTCAACTAAAATTATAAATTGGACATAATTGTCAAAATATTTATAAATTTAATTAAATTGACTAAAATTTAAAGGATTGGACATGGTGATTAAAATGCTCAAAAATTTAATTTTTTTTGATCAATAGACTTATTTATTTATTTATTTTATCTTTTGGCATTAAAATATTTTACTTTATAGTTATTATTTTGTCTCTTTAATGAAATTTAGTTATTCAAACAACAATTGTTTAATTTATGGATTTTATACTATTGGCCATAATTTACTACATTTCTTTTATATAGTATATGAATTTTAGTTATTAATATTTTGTATCACATTTTTAGTGGTATATTATACTAAATTAATAAGAAAATTACGTATGTGTGTAAAAAAAGAGTATTAATATCATTCACTTAGAGAAGAAATATATAAAAATAAAAAAATATTATGTATCATTATAATATTGGTTTATTATATAATATTTTTATGTTCATTAAATACAAGTAAGTATTTTCCAACCATGCCTATACACTTTATGGAAAGAATAGTATACAAAGTAGATGCTTACAGTTCGTGTATGTCAGGTTTTGTTTTTTTTTCTTATACAAAATTTTAATGTTAAAATAAATTCTTAATGTAAAACTAAGAGTGTCAGATTTTTTTTTTTTTCACTAAACACCATTTTATTCTTTTGTTTTATTATTATCATAATATTTTATTGATATTAAGTTTGTTTTCTATTTTCATTATTGATAATAAAATTGATAATTTTATCTTATTATACTAATTTTTTTATTTATTTCATATCTTATTATTAAAAATAATATTCTTTATGCTTATTATTTTATTTTTAAATAAAAATTTTAGTTATTTGACATTGATTGTTTGATTTATCTATTTTACTATTTATTATAATTTATCATACTTTTTTCTTATGAGATATCTCATAAGAAAAAATATGATAAATTATAAAAAATAGTAAAATCAATAAATCAAACAAACAATGTCAAATAACTAAAATTTTTATTAATTGTAAGAGATAAATAAACAATTAATTGTACTTATAATAATTTATATCACATTTAGTAAGTATAAATAAACATGTAGTCATAAAAAATTATAAAAATAATATTTTTTATGTTAAATAAATATATCATTATTAACTATTTTAATGAGTAATTTTATATTGATGTTTAAATTAACATCAATAATTATTTATCAAAATTCAAATCTTCATATCTCTATTTTTTTTTTAAAAGAAAAGAAGAAAGTACCTGTAGAAAAAAGTTGAACATTGTTTGACAAAATGGGGAACACAACAACCACTTACCCTTTAAATACAAAGTTTGCTTAACCTATACTTATCCTAGTTGGTGAATTCTAAGACAAAAAAATTCTCATGTTTGAAGCAACAATTGTCTACATTGTGAGGCATAGCATACTTAAATTTGAAAACAAGTGCTAATTAATCTCCTCTTGGGATTAATTAGCTTAATTATTCCTTTGACCATAAATACAATATTTTCAGTTCAAATGCTGTAATTATTGTTGTGGAATTTCATGGAATATTTCTTTTGAGTGGGAAGCCTTTTAGGTCAATTGAGAGAGAGGATGAAAGACAGGTTGATCCATATATACCTCCTCCACCATGTCATATAAATTTAGAAAGTGAAATGACAAGGTCTCTAACCAAATTTATTAGAGGGCCAAGTGTCCTTAGCTTTCTGAGTTGATGAGGTTGCCCTTGACCTTACCTTTGTTGTCATCTTTTATCTGTTTCAAGCAATTATTAGGCTATCAACTATTGTTACAGGAAAATTCAATGCACCAAATCAAATAGCATAGTCTGATTGATTTCATGCTTTTGGGGGGTCTGGATTTTCGAATTGGAATCTTTTTCTAATCAAAGTTTAATTAAATATTGAAATGAGATTGATTGAAAAATAGAAACAAGTGAAAAATAGAAACAAGCTATGAAGCATAAAAAATTTTAACAGTATATATAAAGATGGTAAAGTCTAAAAGAGTCATAGTGGATTTAATATGATTATTTCGATTTTAAATAATAAAATATTTTCAAAATTAAAATATCCAAAAGTTCTATTTTTTAAAAAAATTTGATATTAAAAGAGAGTTGATTTGAAATTCATAAAGTAATTCGATCCATAACTAATAAATTGATTTGCATAACTTCTAACTTAAATTGATAAATTACGAAAATTCTATTCTACAATATGACTCGATAGGTGACTCATTATTTAACTCAAATCCATCAAAATATATAATGCAAAATGATCAAAATAAACAATAACTCGTTTCTCATCTCTATTATGTATATGTATTTATCTTATACTATATAATACAAAGATATTTTTCTTACACGATGTACATATAGATATAGATAGAAATATAAATATTATTTTCGTATGTTATGGGCAAATTTGAAAAGAAAATGAATTAATGAATATATGTGTACAGTAAACATATCATATCGTAACGTAACATGTATATATTTTGGGAGTTCGCAGGAGTGGACTTATTTGTTAAGGACAGAATACAAATGGATATTACTGTAATCAAATGGGGTCAACTAATTCTAGTACCTAAAATGGAGATGTGTCCGTAGGAGAGGGCCTTAAAAGTGGAGGGTGTGAGAAGGAAGATAATAATTGGAGACAAGATTAGGACATAAGAATCCCAATCTCATCTTGGTTTTCAGACATTTGGCATATAATCTGATACTTGGGACCGGTGTTGAAGGGACCATTACACCATCTCTTAATTTCCATTGTCTTAATCTTTAATCAATTGATCGAAAATAGTACTACACAACGAAAAAGGTGAAGTTTATATAAATATCACTAAAGTTTACAACTTTCCATCACATTTATCTACTACATTTTTCAATAATGTATTAGTATATTAAGCTTTATAACAAACAATAATAAGAGGAAGAAGAAAAAGGATTTTGTTAATTAATCATAATAGTTTAAGAGAAAAATTGCAAGCAAAAATTATTATCAACATTTTTATTACTCATTAGTTCAACGAGTCGCTTAAAATTGATAATTGCAATTTTTCTCTAATTTTTTTATGAGTTTGATGGATTTTCATTATGAGAAATCATTTCAATTTTTTTAAGTAATAAAAGATATTTTATTTATAAAACATAGTCACTTAAATAACATCTAAAAATTACTTTTAAAATCTAAATATTAATTAACAATTCATCTCAATATATTACTAAATACTGGGTATTAGTTTAAGTTTTAGGTAATATTACCTTGATATTATCTATTGAAGTGTCAATCGCTCTATCCTGTTATAAAAAGAAAGTAACTTTCATGTTTTTATATTAATGTAATAGAAAATTTAAAATATTTTGCATGAAATAGCATGTGACAACATATTATTCTTAAAGAAAAAAAAATTTTAACACTGTTTACAAGGCGGCCAAAGAGCATGTTCGATTTTATTAATAATTTATAGAACTTTTCCAATTATTTTAAAATTAGGAAATTAAATTAGTATGAAATATTATTATTTTTTGGGTTTTAAACATTTTATTATTCTAAATAGATCCAAAAGACAAGTGGGTCCAATTCTCAAAAAATAAAAGGACAGGTGGGTCCAAGTGGAATTGAAGCCGAATAGAAAAGGCAAATTCTAGGGCCTTTGTGTATTTTATTTTCACTCGCGTGGACAAAACTCCCTTTCAACCCAGAAATGCATGTAACAATCACAACCCCACCACACCACTATTACCATCATCATCGCCATATCATCATGCACACATATATAGTCATCATTATGATGATGAACATTCGTACACATGCATAATACATGATGCATATAATGAAGGATGGGGTGATGGGACTGGAGAGAAACGTGCAAATGAAAGGATCCAGAATTTGTTCTTATCCAGAGTAGAGATATTATCTGAATTTCAATCTCCCCGCCATTACTCCCATGCTTTCCGTTTCAGTACTTCTTGTCTTCTTTTATTGCTTCCTCTCTGTATCCTCCAACCACGTCTACCTACGTTCATTTTGGCTTCTTATTTAGTCCCACTTTCGTCCAATATACTTATTATTTTTTTAAAATTAATTTAGACTAATATTTTAATTTAAAATCTTTTATTTCAAAAATCATTTTAATACCATTTTAAACCAATATTTTAATAATTAATTACTTTTTCATTTTATTCTTTTAATAAATATTTGATTGAGTGATAGAATTCTCCTGATGTGAGATTGCGAATTTAAATTTGTTATTTATTTTCTAATGCTGAAATTAATGTTGTAGAAGTGCCTGAATGAGCTAATTAACCTTCACTTCTTTCTCTTAATACCCAAATCAGACTATTATTAGAAACTGAGTTGCATGAAATGGGCGCCCAATGATGAATAATTTTCTTGGGTCTGCTATATAAAAAGTGATCCAACTTTTCTTGAAGGCGTATGAGATTGGAATCAAATGATGTAGCCTAGTCAGGTTTTGCTCTGTATATAATATTTAGTGATCAATTAGGGTTTCTATCAAAGATTTCTCTTTTTCATGAATCAAATCCAAATTAACATAATTTTCCCATCTCAAAGACTTATATATTTTACTTAGGTTTTTATTGATTGAGTTGATATATTCTAAGGTTCATGATATATGATACTAAAGAAACTATACCAATTTTGCTTTATAGTGGTAGCTAGGTCTTCCAAAGTTTTGAAATGACATATTTAAAGGTTGGTCACATGTATATATCTTACAATAAATTGATGCTTTGACATAAGCAGATGCTAATCTCTCAACACAATCTCTTATTTGCCCAGTCGAAAATTCCTCCTCTTGTTTATCTCCCTATTATGGTATAAACTCTTTCAATGTCTATGAGTTTCATTCTTCTTTACCTCTAAGTAACTAGGAAACTCAGATTTTCTTTTGACTTTGATGGGTGAAATGCCTTATTGAATTATTCTTTTAGGATATTTAGAAGGGAAAAGGTTTGTTCTTCTTTATGTTCTAATTTCCTCTATTATAAGTTCTTATGTAACAAATAGTTGATTGCATTAGAAAGTGTATCTGTTCTGAATTGATGTGGAATTAATGGATTTTAAAACTTGCTTTAATAGTGATTTCATCTAGATTAAAGTATGATTAGTTGTTATCAATAAATTAAAAAAAAAAACCATTAATCTAAAGATAAACATTCTACCACTAAAAGACTAATCCAATCACATAGTTCGATTGATGATAATGTATAGTTGATGGTGGTGATTGATATATACATGTAGTGAAAGGAAAGAGACGGTCAAGTGACAATCCAATGCATGGAATCCAAGTGTCGAGGTAAGCCTGATGGTGATGAAGAGTCATATCAAACGTATGTGTAAACAGGCTTATTTGATATATTTGATATGATCTATATACAGCGAAGGAGAAGGGATGGGTCATGAGACATGGTGCATAATCTTGGGGATTCGGCTGAGCCAGGGCCGCACCCTAGTGTCGGTCTCTTACCATGCAAAGATGTTCCACTACCAAACAAAATTAACAATTCAAAGAACTGACAGCTCCTCATTTTATCAAATACACTCCCCCTTACTTAGCCCCTCCTCCTACATCTTTTCCGTGTACACTCACTCATCGCTACCACAAGCAACCCTATCCCTGCCCTTTGTCTCCCTCTCCTGACAAGCCCCAACATTCAAAGCTGTATTCCATTTTTTTTTTTAACTCATGCACATCACTACAGGTATTTTTGTCACTCAAATTTTTATATGGGTACTTATGTCAATTCCATATTGCTATCATATAAGTCGTTTTCGTTATAAAATATTATCTATTTTTTCAATTACAGTGAATCAAAAATAGATTATCCATATCTTATATGCAATATTTGAATTTTAATAAATAACACGAGATACAAATTCAACTAACCAATAATGTCAATTGAATTGCTACCTCATCAGATAGGATATGTAGTAACATTTATTCTTCAATAATATGTGAAATGGCAAGAAGAAAGAAATTTTTGCTTTTCTTTTTTTGGAATTTTTTTTTCTAAATTAGTAGGTCATTGACATATAAGTCATTACGGTCATATTTGTACACTACCAAGGTCAAAGTTAGCTTCTTTCTTTCATTGTATCACCGACCCTGATAACAAGTAACGAGAGAAGGGAACAAAGCGTGTTTTTATTTTGTTGTTTAGTTTGAATGCTTTATCAGACCGTAGAATATATATACATATATATTAGGTTTTTCCTGGTCAAGTTGAAGGTCTCGATGCCAAAAGAATTACCAGGTGGAACCCTCTCTAAAGCCATATAGCCCGATGACCAACTTGTGTATAACTTTGTTATATAATCAGAGAAGAAGAAGAAGAATTAAGTAGGCACTTAATTAAGCTAATCCTACATAAATCATTCCTCGAGCCACTCCATCAACTCATATTTTGGTGGGTCAACATGTTCAGAGCTAGCTAATGAAACCCTAGTTTATAATTAATTTATTTCCAACTGTGCATGTCCTAAGCAATCTTAGTTGCCAAAAATAATATTTAAATAACCCATTAACAAAACTTTGTTAATATATATGAGATTTCCTCGTTCCCATTAAGCAAGACAAATTGCAAGATGATTGTGAACATGTTGGCTACCTGTTTAACTAATCAAGTCATGATTTGATCATGTTGGCTTTCCACACTACTAAATGCAATACTAGGGTTTCAAAATTTTTGGACAAGTATTATTATTTCATTTGATTTCACCATGTTCTAAATAGTAAATATTTTCTTGGTCACGCATGTGATTTCCAAAAAGAAGAGACTTAACCTAATGCGAGGACTTGATGTTTCATATTGACCCTACAATATTGGTTGTGTTATGCACATTATTCATTAGTAAATGATGGAATAAAAAAGAGATTTCGTACGGATATAAGTTAGTAGAGATTACATAACAAATAGGAAACAAGATCCCCCCTACCATTCATCATTTCGAGGTAATTGTCTTGGAATTTGTCTCTTAACTGTTTTTGCTCTATGAGTTATTTATCATCAAGGTGAAACATGTTATAACATGATAGGTGTCGAGGACCCATGTTCTTCTTCTTGACTAGAATAGTTTAATTTATTACAACCTTCATGTCTCATGTCTGAACCTTATAAATCTAGGTATTAGGGTTTCTGTTCGCAGGAGTTAGTGGTGTGGAAGTGGTCCTAGCTAATATCTGGCTCATCATCTCAAAACCCTAATATTATTTTTTTTTCTTTTTCTTTTTGGATTTGTAAGTTGATTGGTGATTAGAGAACAAATGGTGTAGTTTTCTTGATCCCATTATCGACATAAACAATGATTATATAGTTCTAAAAGCTCGATCAAGGAAGAAAATGGAGGATGAAAATGGAGCAAAAGCCAAAAACTTCGCAAGAATCATGTGTTTTATTATGATTATCGTGCCCCGTCACCTATTTCATCATCAAATCGCCTTGTTTTGATCCTATCAAAGTTTTTATCCCACCTTGATTAATTCTTAATTAAGTAAGATTCCTAACCATATCTTTAACGGGAGACACTATTAGCACATCCCCAAGAATTGTTCTTAGCTTTTCCTCTTCTTCTTCTTCTTCTTCTTCTTTTATTTTTTAGAAAAAATAGTATACAGAAATCAAGAACAAATATCTCTATTGATTCCCAATCTAATGGACCCTCGGCAACCATCTACAAGAAGAATAATATGATCGGTAACATGTTGGTGCATGGATTTTTAATTAGTATCTTCTAAAGCTAACAAAAGATTGTTTAATGATGAGTAAGAATCTCATCTCATCATCATTATTGTTTATTTCATTGTCACTTTATTCTAATCCCTATATTTTCCAATAACTTAGTATATATTACGAAATATGCTTCTCCAATTTTGATCCGCAATTCTCCCTTGGACACTTTTATATATATATATATATATA
>CATIWR010078773.1:0-28826 GCA_949677035.1 Omphalea diandra
TTACTAAATTTGTTTTAGAGAGAGAAACATATATAATGAATCACTTTCTCTCTCTCTAAAATAAATTTGCAAATCTACAATTGTGTGCTAAAAAAAGTGTTTATCTTTATATTTTTCATTTCAATGATATTTCTTAATATTTTCATTTTGATGATGTTGTGTGTGAGAAAAAAAAGAAGAACCTATGAGTATAATTCGAAAATGAAAATCATTGATTTCTTTCCTTTTGTTTCATAGATTTTTATTGTTTGATTTGATGAATTCAAATGTTTAAGATAAGAAAATATTAATTGATATTTTTTTGAATTTATGTTGGTTAAATTTGATTAATGAAACGAGCAAAAAAGGGTAAATTTGAAATTTTAGTTGTGAAGTAGTTTTTTCAAGAATAATGTTTGACTGAGGTATATTTGTCATTGAACATTAGTTTTTAGGTAATTTTGACTATTTCTCATTGTAATATGGACTAGCGGTTTTATCACATGTGAAAAAAAAACACTTTTTTCTTTAGGTCAATAAATGCCACCTACTTTTTTGAATAATTATACAAATTTATTTTTTTAACTATAATTTCATTTTTGGTATGAACTGTACGTTTATTTTTTTATCAACTGTAAATTCTTTTTTTATAATTGTATGTTCATTTGATATAAATGATAAATTCATTATTAGTAAACTGTGAATTCATTTTTTGTAAACTATAGGTTCATTTTAGTATAAAACTATAGTTTCATTATTAGTAAATTATAGTTTATTTTTTATAAGTTGTGAGTTCATTTGGTATCAACTGTAGATTTGTTATCTTAAATTATAAATTCATTTTTTGTAAACTATATATTCATTTTTTTATAGTTAAATATTTCGATATTTTCAATTTATTTTGTAATATTAAAATTGATAAATCTACAATTTATATCAATTTTTCTGTGAAAATATAAATAAGTTTATTTTTTTCTAAACATATTATAATAATAATAATAATAATGTGAATGTAATTAAAAATAAAAAAAGATATATATATATTTAAAAAGTAAAAAAAAAGTTTGTTAAAAAAAATAAAACTGTAATTACGAAAGGAATAAATTTTTTAATATTTAGTTTTTATTGTTGCACGTATTTTGAATTCCTAGACTATAAAACATTATAAACAAGAGTCCATGATATAATTTGTAGCAGTTTTGCATTCACCAGCATTGGTCAAGCAGTGTTGTATTTCGAATATTTAGATTTGATATCCTTTTTCAACAATAGTGATATCTAAAACAATCCGAATCATGACCAGAATTTGCCATTCTTAGCCATGCAGCATATAAGATTTCCTCCAGTAGAAGTTTTCTTTTGCCATCCGATTTTCCCAACTAAAAAACTTGGTGAAGAACAACAGCAATCCACTGATGTTCAAATGCTCAAACTGCTAACAAAAATACCTCATTCCACTCTGTCACAAAAAAAAAATGCTATTACTGTATTCCAATCCTCAACCGGTTAGATTGACAAAAAAAAAATCACTGAACTTGCTAAAATACCAATGCCTGATTTAAAAAGATTAAACCTAAAATGTGCTATCACATATGAATGAAAATCTTTGATACACGAAGTCCTCGACACACTCGACAATATCACTATACTTTATAATCGCCTGATATCAAAATGAAAAACTAATATACAGACAGCAACCACCTCAGTGGCTTTATAAGCGCTCCTCTAAATTTGATCATTGAAGAAGTCAATGGGTGCTGCAATATGGCACACTACCAAGGTCGCTTTGAGCCAAGAGGAATAGTCTTAGATCCTGAAATTAATGACCGATTGCCAAAGCCTCCTTGTCCTCTGGAACGAAAGTTACCCCCAGAACCTATGTACCACCAAGAAACAAAATGTTCATTATCCTTGGATAACTACTAAGCTCAAATTTAGTAAGAGAATGAAGTATTTACCTCCTACAGCCCTACCTGATCTAGCCAAAGAAGACAATGCTGGAGACACAATCTGTCCAGCATCCAGCAGAATCTTGATGAGATCTCGAGCATACTTTGCATTTGCATGGGTGAAAAAGGTAAATGCAGTTCCCCTAGCCCCTGCACGACCAGTTCGACCAATCCTGTGGACATAATCCTCAAGGCTCGAAGGGAAATCATAGTTGATCACACATTTTATGTCCTTCACATCTACAAACCATAGAAATAGAAGTCAACCCAACAAACAATTATGCATAAGGTTCATAAATATTCTAATATGGAGGAATAGGGCTAAAGCTCTCAAAATTGGCCCATTCCACTTGAGACATCCAGCCTGAACAAAAGATTACTCAGCTGTCAGGTTTTCGTTCCCTAAGAATGAACCTACTCAAGCTTGATATGAGATCAAACTAAATGTAAGTATTTCTCGAAATCCTTTTTAGGATGAGCAAGACAAGCTTGTGCAGCATTTCACTTGGCATGAATAGCCTCATTTACAGCCTAAAAATACACAAAAACACCCTTATCCCTGCACTCCTAAGATCTGAGTCAACTTAAGACAACAGATTCATCAGATAAGTGTGCCCACCTTAACCTGGCAGGGATAAGGAGCAGCTTCACCACTAACCACACCACACATCTGTATCCATTCATTTTATAAACATGTGTGAGTCAATCCGGCTGCCGACCAGCTCCATAACAGTGGATGGGGACAACAACTTCAACCATGTTACTTAAGACACCTGAAGAGCGGAGCAATGCCATGTTAGGCAATCATGCAAATTACAGCAGCACATGATATCAGATTTCAAGATTTTTATTTCACTTAAAAAAAAAAAAAAAAAGAAATTGCAACTTCCCCATCTGGAGAACATGCTTCTAATCTGCTATCTTCATGATATATAGGCACCCCTGAAAACCTTAAACTGCTGCCACAGCAATATTGACCAGCAGTGCTCTTTATGTCCATGTAACATGAACTGTATGGGTAAGCAGTACTCAAGCAGGCTATTTTACAGGTATTCTAGTGAATTTGAGAAACCAATATGCCTACCAAACCAATTTGCAAATTCACTGAAGTTGCGCATCCTGCTTACAAGTTAATAAAAAACAATCAGTCAGTCATTATGCATCACGGCTCCTCCTTTTGCACCCATACCACAAATTAAATTCTCAGAAAACTGGATAGCAGCCGGCCGACTCGCTTATCTTCAAAGGTCAAGACCTAAGTAAAAAGAACTAAGACTCCTATTGCACAATGATCCTACCAAGACCCCGTGAAGCAACATCAGTAGCAGTCATTATAGGACTTCTGCCACTTTTGAACTCAGACAGGACCCAATCCCTTGCAGCCTGATTTTTATCACCGTGGATGGATAGAGCTGACCATCCATCCATTGTCAACTGCCTTGTGACCTGGTCACAGCCTTTTTTAGTCTCCATGAATATCAGAATTCGACTCCCATCCCTTATTTCTTTTAACAGTTTTATCAGCCTGCAGTAAAAAACATAGTAATGCATAATTATCAATAAGCTAAAACATTGATGTTTCTCCATAGCAGGTTGCAAAGGCAAACCTGTTGTACTTCTCCACCTCTGTGACCACTTCAACAACTTGGTTTATTGATTGGTTTGCTTTCAAATCTGGTGACCCAATGATTACCTAAAGATCAAAACAATTTCAAGAATAATGTCAATATACCTATGAATTTTAGGCAAAATATCAATGAACTCAAACAAAATGCCCTGACAATTAAAGGGCAGCTAATTGACACCTTGTATGGATTATGCAAAAACTGTCTTGCTAAACTTTCAACCTCCCTCGGCCATGTAGCACTCCAATACAATGTCTGCCTATCTGGTCGAATCTGAGACAAAAACCCCTTGTAATCAGACCAGTTACCATAAACACAGTAAATTCATCTGCGAACAAATTAGTTGGACAAAAATATGTGTCAAGAAAATCCAAGAAAAAATTTCCAGCACGATACAGGAAATAATAAACCTTTCATATCATTAGTTGTATATATTTTATTTGGAGATACAACTGCAATGAAAAGTGTACTGCATCCATGCACTTATTTGGATAAAGAGAGAAGACGACAGTGAAAGCTTAAGAATATTCGGAGGAAATTCTTTGCAATATAAAGGTCATCCTAATAAACAAGGAAGTTGTGAGATAGAAACATACTTGAGATACAATTTTTCTGATCTGAGGCTCGAAACCCATGTCCAACATCCAATCAGCTTCATCCAAGACAAGGTAGGTAACTCTACGCAAGTTTGTGTTTTGTGCTTCCAACATATCTATAAGTCGACCAGGAGTCGCAATCACAATCTCAACACCTGGCATAATGCAAATTCTGAATCAGTACCACATTCCACAAGCCTTGTTCTGTATAGATACGCAAACAATTGTAATAAAAGAACTGCAAATACCTCTTTGAAGATCACGAATTTGAGGTCCTTTGGGAGCACCGCCATATATACAGGTACTTCTAATAGTAGCACGTGAACCGAACTTTAAAGCTTCCTCTTGGATTTGAAGAGCTAATTCTCTTGTAGGTGCTAGTACTAACACAACTGGACCCTCACCTCGTGCTGGAGAAGAATCATGTATAGAAAACAATCAACCAATGAACACCTCACATGACACAAAACTACCTCATAAGAAAAATCAAAATGTCGATAGATACAAACCCAATCGAGGCTGTGCGTTAACATGCACCAAAGCTGGTAGCAGGTATGCCAAAGTCTTACCAGAACCAGTCTCTGCAATGCCAATTAAATCTCTACCCTTGAGGGCCATGGGCCACCCTTGAGCCTGGATTGGTGTAGGCTCAACAAAACCCAACTTAGCAATAACTTCTAGGCAGTAATCTACCACATGAAATCATATAAACAAATTTAATAAGATTACACAGGAACTGTTCCATAACCAGCAAAAGTCCACATTAGTATCAACTGAAAAAGAAATACCAGGGAAATTAGCCTCATGAAACATCCGAATGGGCTTAGGCACATCATGCCCTTCAACAGTAATATCCCTCCTCGCCCTATACATCATAACTTCATTTTCGGACATAGACCGAACTGAAGGGCTCTCAAAGTAGAAATTCTTCTCAAAAGGAACCAAATTCCCAAAATCCTGCTCTGGAAGAGCAATATTATCTAAATCCCCTCTAGAACCTCCCCCACCACCATGCCTACCTCCTCTTCCTCCTCCACCACCACCACCACGGCCTCCACCTCGTCCACTATCACGGCCCCTTCCGGCCCTGCCGCCACCTCGCGCAGCATCTGGCCTTCTATCACTAATATGACCATTAGACACACCTCTACCACTGAATCCCCTCCCCCTCCCGCCACCGCCTCTACCGATATCAAATCTACCAACAGGAGGCTCGAAAGGCCGATATCCACCTGCCGGTCCGGTACCACCTCTTCCCGCAAAATTCGGAGGTGGAGGAGCACCATACGGCACCGGGCCACCGCGGCCTTGAGATCCCCCACCCATTGGAGGTGGACCCGTTAGATCACTGAGACACAACAATTAATCATCCTTAAACCAAAAAGAAAAAATAAAAAAGCGATAATCAATATATGGATAAGATTAGATACCTGCGACGGTGACGGTACGAGTTGGGGTCCGAATACCTGTTGTCGTAAGGGTTCATGATGGGCGGTGCCGCCGCTAGGGTTTTAGTACAAGTATTTAACACTAATTCAAAGAACCGTCTCTAAATACGTACTCTGTTTCTTTTTTTGTTTTCCCCTTTCCCGCGTAAGTTCTTGACGACCGCACGAAGAAGCGAAGATTGGTAAATATATGCGGATTATGGATCTGGTTATGCCGCTGGTAGTGGTCGCACCCGACTTTATTCAGGTCAGATTTGGGGATTCCTTCTGCGACCCGTACACAACCGACTAGTCATTTGATACAAAGATTTGCTAGCAAGCAACACTTTCTTCTCCATTTTCTTTAATATTTTTTATAAATTAATTATATATCTTTTTATCAAGTATTATTATATTTAAAAAAAAATTATTAAATATCATAAGAAAGTAAATGATAATATATAAAAAGTATTTTATTTTAAAATCATTTGCAATTTAAAGGAATATAATGATTTAAACAAATATAATATACAGTGAATGTAAAATAGAAATGAAAAAATTTGTAATTCTAATTTAATTTTAAATAAAATTAATTTTACTGATGATAAGTTTCAGCATTTAAGTAAGAGGACATATGCTTAATTTATGGAGAAAATTAGAATAATCATAATTCAAAAAATATTTCAATTAATTTTAAAAGGAATACTCTAATTATTACTCTAATTAGAGTACAAAAATATGTAATTAAAGATTTAGCTAGCTATCTTTCTAACGATAAATTATAATTTTGTCAAAGTTGTTTATAGTTAATTGGTAATAGGTCAATGATTATGTATGAATTGCTCAAATAATCCCAACAAGCCCCTCTTATAACAGAGAAACAGATAATAAATATTTATACAATAAAGATTGATTATTTTAATTCATTAAAAATAATAAAGATAAGAAATTTTCTAATTTGAGTAATAAATTATTATTAGGTGAACTCAATATTAGTTTTCCCCAAAATAATAGGTGAAGAATGTATCCTGATGATTAGACGGATCAAATTAGGTATGAGATGAGGTAGAGAATATGAAGTAATGATAGTGGAGCTTGTGAAAAATGGACAAGACAGTCTGTTTCTATAATATCAATCTCATATCAATGCTTTATTGGAGGCAAATTTTATATGCTGGCTCCAGATCAGTGATGTTGCTCCTATCAAGTACTAATGGACCACTATCACTAATAATCCATAGTTTCCCCTCTCCCATGTTGTGCAGTTGGATTTCTCGTATATTGTGTAGAAACGCTCAAATTCATTGTTGGTTAAATTGAACGAGAGAGATCAAGAGTTCAATTTCAGTCAGAATTATATTTACCCAAAAAAAAAAAAAAAAGTCCAATAGGAGGTGAAGACTACAGTAAACTAAAGTAACATGAGTGGTTGTATTAAGATTACGAATAGAAAATATTTTTTCTAATGTTAGATAAGTTTTAAGGAAAAAATTATTTTTTTCAAATGTTGACAAATTTATTTAAATTAAAAATAAATTATATAAACTCGTATCTATTGATGTATTTATTGTTAATTGTCGTCATCTTCACCCACTTAAATCCACTACTAATCTATGATGACTATTAATGATGGATAAAATTTATATAATTTTTTATTTTTTAATATAATTTTTATAATGAATAATAAATAATATAAATATAATCTTAGTTTTATTATAATATTATAAATAAAAATTTATATCTTTCAATTTTTATTCTAAATATCAAAATATATCTCTTTTAGAAAATATTTTCCTTTTCCACAAACAAATTATTTTATGAGAAATAAACAAAACCTTAAAACTATTAGTAATAGTCTTGCTTCGATAAAAAGTAAGTTCGTGTATTTACCTTACTAGCATGTTGGATGTACAAAGAAATTGAATGATAATAGAATTCTCATTTTTATTTTCATATTTAACATTTTTATTTATTTCAAAAATTTAAAAATAGAATTCAAAAAATAAAATTTCTCATTAATCTTCGTATCACACGAATGCACCAAATACAAATATTAAACCTTAAATCAGTTATCTTAAAAATAAATTTAAATTATTTATTTATTTTAATATAACCCAATGATGTGATAAACCTTTGAATACAAGAACAACATAATATCAGTTTCAATTAATTAAACCTGCCTGAAAAGCATACACACTCAAAAAACTTTCTTTCAGAGTTGCGTGTGGTATCTGGCCTTTTAGGATTGGCTAAGGGAGATGAATGCAACCCCTGACTGTCCATATTCTTCTTGCCATCATGAACAATAATAACCTCACAATACTCTGGAGCATTTTTCTTCACAAATTCTGCTTTCCCCAATTTTTTCCACAGTAACCTGAAAGTATGAAATAAATAAACGCTGTCAATATATTCTTTGAACAATAATCTCATCAATTAGCGTAGAATTAGCTTGGATGGATTTCATTATTAATCTACATTTTATATTTTAAGATTTTTCATATTTCTTTTTTATATGTCGGTGATGAAATTATCAAAATTTGATTTTCTAACACTGCAATAAAGATACTCGATTTTTAAATTATTACTATTTTATTTAAATTTAAGCTAAAGAACAGGTAAATGTACCTTGAACGTGGCGGGCTTGTAGTGCCCATGATAAGATTGGTAATGTTGACGACAGGAATGAGATCAAGAATCGATTTAGCGGTCTCGCTGCTCTCAAGGAGCATTGTGTCAACCGTGACCTGCGATATCAGGAGCAGGAATTTTATTATCACGTTGCGTTTTATTTACAGAGAGTATTAGAGCAGGAGCAAAAATGTCCCGTCTCTGCACCTTGGCATCATTGCACAAGCGAATGTATTTCTGCAATAAATTCCTTCTTCTGTTATGCTCTTCATTAAGGTAATATCGAACTTGATCTTGGCTTAATTGGCTCCTCGATAATCTTCCAACTGTCAAAAACAATTAACAAATAAAAAGATATAATAAAATAATTAGACCCGACATGTTTAATCATAGAATAAAATGTAGCAGATGAGAAAACTTTTAACACGTTTATGCATTGAATAAATGGAGTAGAAAGAAATCTACAGCCCACTGGCAACCTTTTACCTATGGGTTCTATACATGATTGAATTTGATGAATCATCAAGCATTAATGAAAAAGCAAATCTCTAAATCAATTGCCATATTACTTTAATTTCTAGTTTCTTTCTTAATGAGATACCCATATATATATTTTGCCGCTCCACTGCCAATTTCTGGTAGGCACAATCAGACACCCCTGCATCAATCAGTTCATGCCAGAAGCACATCCAAGTCATCCACACAAGTAGTGAATTATGCCGAAAGCACACCGACTTAAAGTCTCAATAATTGAAAAGTTTGCACTTGAAAAATCAAAACTTGATTGTTGCCATTTAATTAGTATAGGGACAGAAACAGCTTAAATGAATATCACATCTTTCTTAAAAATTCTTGATTCCACAAAAGTCACATGGTCTATCATATAACATTAACAATAGAAGTGAAATACAAATTAAAGTCAACATTGGAAACAGTAAAAGGAACGACCGCTGGACAAATTCATAGTCTAGCGATGAGTGTATGCTTAGAAGGATAAAGATTAAGAATAAGAATTTCTAAAATGTATAAAAACAAAGGGTAAAGCGAAAAAGGAGTGATAGAGGTGTTACCTGGTGTGGGAATATAAGTAATAGGAGGGAAGACATGGACAAGGAAAACTCGAGCTCGAGGAGAAACAGCATGATCAAGAGCCCATTTCAAGACATGCAAGTCATCTTTACCAACAGCAACATAAACGTCAAGAACACCACTATGATCAACAGCGATACTCCTGCTATCCTCTCCTATCTCTACAATCTCCGGCGACATAATTCTGGCAGTAGTTGTAGTACGATATGGTAAAGAGTTGGGCGGTAGCACGTCGCCATCATCTTCCATCTTTTTCTTCTGTGCCTCCCACAGCACAAGTACACAAGACAGACGGGCGTAAACAACAAAAACTATGCGAGAGAGATAGAGAGGGAGAGAGCGAAGATAACAAGATTTTGGTGTTAGTTGACTGGCAGGTTTTTAGAAGGAAAAAGTCGTTGCTCTCAAAGCCACAAAACAAAAGAAAGGGCAATGAACTTTGTTAGAAGATAATATTAAAATCGTCTTTAAAACTATGATATAAATCCCAAATTAAAACTCATTTAAAAAAAAAATCAAAGAAAAGAAAAGAAAATCAAGAAAGAAAGAAAAGGAGATTCTCTTTTGTCAAGGTTTTCAGGCTATTGGATATGATAATTTAGTGCTAGTTCTTCTTTTATTATTATTCTTCTAATCTTTAGCCTTTTGCTTTCTATAGTTCTTTTCGGTCACTAGGAATTTAGGATTGATCTTGCATTGTGATCCATGTATTTGAAATAGGAACTTTATGTCGTGCCTATATTGGTAGGCACATGCGACAACATTACAAATGGACCTCATGTTGCAATGAGTACAACAATTATCGCTTTACTAGATACATGATGTAGTCAGTTTCACAGTGACTATGGAACGTGGGATTTACGAGTACTATAGCATGTATGGTAGAGATCATTCAATGGTAATAGACAAATGGGTTGGTATAAAAATATTAATTTTTATGATTTTAAAGCAAATTCTACATCATCATCATCATATTAAAGTACATTTGGATTTTAATAATATGTTCCTAATTAGTTGATTAACTTCTTCTGTTTTTATGTAAAGTGGTTGAAAGCAAACTTTAATTTGTTGAATTTTAACTAGCTGTGTGCATCGTATTGACCATTGATTGTTTCATATAAAAAAAGATATGTCTATTTTCTGGCAGAGATTTCTTATTCCATATTGCTTCACTACCCAGCCATCCCAATTTAAGCAAATGAAAAGGATCTTGGACGCATGATACTGTATCATTTCACGAAAAATAAAAAGAGAGAATGTTTTAGACAGACAATTATAATGTGATTTAAAAAGTTAAATAAATACAAACTGATGTAGCTTAGAGAGTAAAAAATATATATATATGCTTAATTTTGAAGTGTTGAGTTGGAGTTTGGTCTGTAAAACTATATTCTTATACAATTATTAAACATAATATAAATAAATTTATTTAGACTGGCCCAAAAAAGAAATGTATGAATAAGAATACAGAAATCTCTTATTGTTTAACCAAAAAAACAAAAAGTTAAACAAATTAATGTGTTTTGAGCACTAGGCTGATGGGCTTCAAAGCCATATAGGAGCCTTCAAGACTAGGCTGAGTTTGAACACTAGGCTGATGGTCTGGCTGTTGAGCGTTAAAACGGGCATGAGTTTGATGTCAAGTACATAAACGTACTCTTATGAAGAAAAATGAAATATATATATCAATAAATCTTTCATTTAGTGATATATAGGATTTTGTAAAACTCCTTAACTGTAAATTTTGGCCTTACGAAGCTTAATGAAATATTACTATTCGACCCAAAAAAAAAGTTATGAATTTAATTAACTTGACTAATATAGAGCAATTTTTTTTTTATTTCTTTTCGTGGTCTCCAATTTTTTCTTTCTCTAACTCCCTTAAAATGGTATTAGTTGACAATTTTTACTGGTTTAGGCAAGACTTTGGTGATACATTTAGGTACCATTTCACTTCTAGATTACTAAATGGATTTCTTGACTTAGTAAGTACCATTTTAATGTTTTTTCCCTTTTATCTCGTGTATTGCTATATATGGTCAATCTACTTGGCAAAATATCAATCTTTTTTTACGGGTAGGCCAAGAAATTCAAATTCATTTGCACCATCCACTTTCCTGACAGAATGATATGGTGACATATGTCATCTTTTTATGATGTCAGAATCCATTGTTACTAATGATTATTTGATTCAGTAATACTGGAGTCATCTTTAGAACTAAGAGATTATAAATTCTATTTCTAGTGAAGTCAGATTAAAAAAATAAATAAATTTACTTTTCACTATCCGCACCTTAGAAAAGGGCAGTATGAGAAAGCTTTGGCTATCTTGTAGAGTTACCATCTTAATGAGAAGCTATTTCCTCCAATGCATACAACTTAAAATTTTGTTTTCAGCAAGCAGAAGTGGCCAAATGTACGCTGAGATTCTCTTAATTAACATCAGATAATGTATAAATGACCTCAGCTTCCACTTTGTGTGAATTCAGATTCAAGTTGGCCTGCAACTTATACGCATAGTTAATCTGATTTGCTTAAATTTCTAGGTAGCATAGTTAGGCTGGAGAAAGTCAAATCTTGAAACATGTTTTGCACTGTACATTCTTGTAATCTGCAACCTTTATATAATGGATCTCGATAATCTCGCATACCAGAAATTTAACATCCACCAATATATAAGACAAAATTATGGAAGATGATTAGGAGAATCAGAATACATATGGGAAATGAAATTAAAGGTATGTAAGGGTGGACCATTACTCCACTATTTGATTCATGGACCATTTTGTGGAGTTACAAAGCTGATCGTAGCAGAAAGCTACAGCTGCAAATGAATTCAACCTGTCGATGTCATTGCACGGAGTCAGAATGTGTCTGTCATCATTTTCCATTGAAGTTAATCCAACTAATTATATTAAGGTGTCTTGAACCCAAGAGAAAAATTATTGAAATCCTGAAAAATTTTAATGTCACATGAAATATGATCATAACAGTAAATAGAACATTGGATGACTGTGGGGAAGTGGCCGAAACATGGTGGGCTAAGTGCAGTCTTGTTATGGCTTAATGGGGTGGCTGTGCAAGTTACGGGCGGTGCTGAAATGTGGTGGGGCTATCTGCAATCTTCGCATAGCCTAATGGGGTTAACAAATCCTTAGGTTTCTTTATATTGCGAAAACGTTTTGTACTAAGTGAAACAAAGGAAAGAAACATCCTCTTGAAACGAACTCGGAAGGCAGACATGGCAAAAGCATTTCTTCTTGCCATTCTCAAAGTGTTGATGATCTTAATATTCGCGGGCTGGATTTCTATCTGGCTTCTGAAGCCTACAAGTCTATGGACAAGAAAATGGAAAGAAGCTGAAGCAAGCGCTAGGCCTACAGTATTTGGCTATTATGGTGAGTAGTCAAAAACATCATGTAAATGTGTTTTACTTGCTGCTGCTTATATAAGGCTTTTTCCTTGACATAACTAGACCTAAGCCATAGAGTAACAGAACGAATGAAGAGCTGATCATTTGAATGCTCCCTGTTACCACTAAAACGTGCTAATCCTATAATTCAGGTCTTAACTTTGCTGTGGACACGTTTCCTCTAATTGCTGTGGCTATAATTGGACTTGTTTACTTGAATTTTCTGTCCAAGGAGCCAATAAGGAGAAGGTAAATATAGTTGTGAATTATAATAATTTTACTTCAAAGCTATACTAATGGTTACTTATATATACTTCATGTGGATGACAGACAAGCAAGAAGTTCAACTAATTGTTTCTCAAATCCCATGATCGTAAACAGCTTTGTGGGTATTTTGTCTATTATGGAGATCATTGTCGTGTTCCTCTTCATCCTCTTTTTAGCATGGACCTACTATGTTCGCATCTCGAGTGACTTCAAGAAGTTGATGCCAATCAAATCAATGAACTTGAGTCTGTGAGTTTTATATGATCCTTAATAAAGATATACCATATGTTGGATTCAAATCGGGTATTCATATCACAAAAACTAGTATTCATCTGTGTTTCAGATGGCAACTTAAGCATATGAGACTTGCTACCCGTTTTGGTTTACTAGCAGAAGCCTGCCTGGCTTTGCTTCTTCTGCCTATCTTAAGGGGCCTGGCCTTATTCCAATTTCTTGGCATCCAATTTGAAGCATCAGTAAGATACCACATCTGGCTTGGTACTTCAATGATATTTTTTGCCACTATTCATGGTGGAAGTACCTTGTTTATCTGGGGAGTCAGCCACTACATTCAAGACGAGGTAATTTTTCCATATGCGATTAACTAATTGTCGTTTCTACCATTTTCTGCTATAATTTCTTATTGTTAGTTAACTACACAGATGTGGAGATGGCAGAAAACAGGGCGGATATACTTAGCTGGGGAGATAGCTCTTGTTACAGGACTAGTAATCTGGATCACTTCACTTCCTCAAATAAGGAGGAAAAGATTTGAAATCTTCTATTGTACACATCATCTTTATATAGTCTTCTTAATATTCTTCTTGTTTCATGCTGGAGACCGGCACTTCTATGCAGTTTTCCCTGGAATATTTCTCTTTGGTGTTGACAAGCTACTTCGAATCGTACAATCGAGACCACACACTTGCATTCTCTCTGCCAGATTATTTCCAAATAAAGCTGTAGAACTTGTTCTGCCAAACCATCCAAGTAATCCTTTTAGCCTTTCTAGTTAACTACTATATTATTAGTGTGACAAGATAATTTCTTCATCAAGTGGCTTTCCTACTAATTGCAGGCTCGAAATATACACCAACAAGTGTGGTGTACATGAAGATACCCAGTATATCCAAATATCAATGGCATCCCTTCAGCGTAGCTTCTAGTTCTAATGATGATGATCATGCCATGTCTGTTATAATAAAATGTGATGGAGATTGGACAAGTTCTTTATATGACATGATTCAAGCAGAATTAGATTCAGATGCTGATCATATGAGCTTCATATCTGCAGCAATTGAAGGTCCTTATGGACCTGCCTCATTGGACTTCCTAAGGTAATTTGCTACAAGTGAACTAATAATGATTATAGACATTTGCACATGCTAATTAACCCTTTTCAGATTATCAGCATTAACTAAGTATCATTTGCAGATATGATAGTCTACTTCTGATCGCAGGCGGAATTGGGATAACCCCTCTTCTGAGCGTCTTAAAGGAAATTGCTTCGGTCCGAAATAGCAGCAGATACAGATTCCCAACACAAATACAGCTTATCTATGTTGTAAAGAAGTCTCATGACATTTGCCTGTTAAACTCAATTTCTTCTCTACTTCTGAACGAGTCATCATTCAAACAATTGAATCTAAAGATGAAAGTGTTTGTGACCCAAGAAGAGAGGTCTAATGCAACACTGAGAGAATTACTTAATGATTTATCTCTAGTACAAACAGTTAACTTCAGCACCAAATGCTCCAATTATGCAGTACATGGACTTGAAAGTCCACTTTGGATGGCCGCCATAGCCGCATTAACCTCCATTGTGTTCCTTGTTTTGTTGATGTGTTTCAACCACATCCTTCTTGCCTCTGAAAAGAATTCTGCTGCCTCTGAAAAGATGGTAGTTCGGTCCGAAAAGAATGCCACTAAAGAAAAGACTTCTTCATCAGTTGTTGATCTACTACTACTATCTTCTTTCATAATATCTATAACATGCAGCACTTTTATAGCAAGCATTTTGAGATGGAAAAGGCTCAAGAAAAATATTCCTCCTGTTACCCAAAAACAAGGCAAATCGGCCGAATCAAGTTCAGTGGAAGAAAGGAGTGATGTTGAGGAACATGAAATTCATTTTGGAGGAAGGCCTAATTTCCAAGGTACTACTATATTGATGATGGCATTTGTTTCTCTAACATCCTCATCTAGCCCCTATAATTTTTCTAACTTCTGATTTTAATTATGGTGTTTATAGATATATTCTCCAAGTTTTTGGATGAAACTGAAGGATCTAATAATATTGGAGTGTTGGCTTGTGGACCTGAAAGTATGAGAGAGTCAGTAGCATCCCTGTGCCTGCTGAAGTCTCAAGGTTTGAATGTAGGTGCTAAGGGAAAGAAACCATACTTCAGTTTTCACTCCCTCAACTTCACACTCTAGTTTTGGCAACAATATAAAGCTACTTAGCTTTTGCAATTTACCTAAATTTTAGGGAGTGGGTTTTTATCTTCTCAAAAAAAAAAAAGTAAGTGGGTTTTTATCACAGATATTTTGCAGGACCAATCCTCAACTCAATTTTGGCCGTTGCAATTGTTGAACGTTGACATATACAACGCCAAATTCTTGTGTCGTCCCTTCCCTCAGAAAAAAAAAAAGAAAGAAGTTTCATCTCTTTCTGGTCAAGTTAATTATGATTATTGTTAGAAAGAAAAATAAAATATAATTAGTATAGAGTCTACTTTGTTGTGAATAGATGTATTGTGATGTTGCATATCCATGTGTTGTACCTTGATTTGCAATTGCAGCTAGCATTATTATATATCTGTCCAAGTTATAATCAACATTTTTAAATATAATTGAATTGATTAGTGAATAGATTAATTGATTGATTTTTAATTCAATCATTTTGATTAATATAATAAATAAAATTTTAAAAAATATTTTTAAAATATAAATATATTTATAATAATTAAATTATAAAAATAATATTAAAAATCAATTCATACCAATTACATCGGCCGAATCCACAGGAGGAGGACAAGTGTATCTAGTTCTATGCGGTCAATTGAATAGTGTGATTGTGTCATTTCCACATTACAGGGCATAACCCACTACGGCAAATGTGGCGGACGGATGGTTCCCCAAGTAAAAGAACAACCCTGAGAGACAACTTTACTATATAATATTTAGTCCAGTTATTCCATCACTTTCCCAAATTGTAGGTTGGGCTGAAAATGGAAAGTCCGGTCCAGAAACCACACATGCTCTACCATTGATTCTCCTCTACGGTGGAAATTTACCAAGCCAAAATTGGGCCATCAAGCATGCATAAAAAATCATCCTTATTGGTGACTTTTTCAGAAGGATAGAGTTCCCTATCGAGTAGTTTATGATGTTAATTTAGTTCATTAAATTTTTTATTAAAAAAGTAAAAAGTTAAAATAATATTTAAAATGATATAATCGAATATAATATAATATAATTTAAAATTTTAATTTAATAATTTAATTAATTTTATATTTAATTACATTTTATCAAATTTATCTGCCAAACAATACTTAAATGTTAACCATAGTTCTTGGTTGGGAGGGTCCACGCCTATCCTAAGGAACCTTAGGATTCCAGGAATATGAAATTGATGAAGAGGGACAATGACACGTAAGAGATCGTACTCCACAGAATACACTACTCAAACAAACATCCGCGTACGTCTTACATTGCTCAAGAGCTGGATTTGATCCGAGTTTGAATAATAATTTGCAACGTGGCGAGAATTTAGCAACGTACATATTAACGTTAAAGGTCTTGCAAGCTTTATTTTTGCTTGATTAACTTTTAATAACTAAGACGATTATTAATAACCAACATGATATTATTAAGTTTGAAAGAGAAATTATATTTTCGACTATATTCTTATTACCTATTAGAAACCTTATAATATATTTAATATAAAACTGTAACATCAATCAATTTCAGTAAAAAGATAACTATAGTATGGGATACATGAAAATGTAAGTTGTGAACATGCACCTTGAAAATTTCAAGTAAAATTCATGAAGACACTTTTTTATTTTTTTAAGAAAATGGAAATATAGAACAAAATATAGTGTATACTCCTTATTACAAGAAAAAAAAATTAATTAAATGCATTACTAAAAAAAATTACATCTCTCTCACTGACCACAAATTCAAAGGAAAAAGGTTTTCTTTTTTTTCTTTCCAAAGATATTTAGTTACAGTCGGTGCTAGCTCAGAGCCGCTTCCACACTATTACGACCACCACCACTAGCCAATTCACTCAACAACTCCGCAGGCTCAGCCGCCACTTCTCCCCCTAAAAGAACCGCCACTACCTCTTTCATGCTAGGCCTCCTGTGGACATCTGGATGGCAACAAGCCAACCCAAGCTTCAACACCATTTCCAACTCCCCCACTTCATACTCCCCTTTTATCCTCTCATCCGCCGCCTCCGCCAATTTCCCTTCGACATACAATTCCCTAACACAATCAATAAGTACTCTATCCTCCTCCTCATTCGCCCCAATCACTATTGGCTTCCTCCCCGTCGCCACTTCTAAAATCACCACACCAAAACTATACACATCACTCGCCGCCGTCGGCACGGCCATAGTGGCCAGTTCCGGGGCCAAGTACCCCAGCGTGCCCACCACCCGCGTCGTGTTAGGCACTTCATTATGACTGTAGAGCTTTGCAAGGCCAAAATCGCCGACACGGCCGCGCATATCGGAGTCCAACAATATGTTGCTGGACTTAATATCCCTGTGTATTACTACTTGGTCCCATCCGTGGTGGAGATAGTTCAGTCCTTCAGCTACATCTGCAAGTATTTTCCTTCTTTGTTTCCAATCTAGGAACTTCTGGTTATTGGGCTTGTTAAATATGTAACGGTCGAGGCTGCCATTAGGCATGTAATCGTAGATGATCATAAGCTCATTGGATTTTCTGCACCAGCCTCGCATTTGGACAAGGTTCTTGTGTTGGAGCCTACCCATGCTTGAGATCTCCGCCATGAACTCTCTTAGGCCTTGTTTGGAGTTGTGGTTTACGCATTTAACTGCGATTTTGGTGTCGTTTGGTAATGTTCCTTTATATACTTTTCCGAATCCTCCTGAACCCAGAAGCTGATCGTTGGAGAATCCATTTGTGGCTTGGGTTAGTTCTTCGTATGAGAATCGATGAGGCCAGTATGCCAGCTCCCAATCTTCAATATCATCACCATCCTCTTGATCTTTCCATACGTTCTTGGACCAAAACCTGTAGAACCCAAAAGCACAGATTATAACAAAAGCAGCACAACCAATTGTAATTCCAGCAATAGCCCCAGCAGATAAAGAATTAGACGATAATGATCTCATAAAAACGGGCAGATTAGTGGTGTTTATATCTCTAGCAGTCCCCGTATCGCTGAAACTCCAAGCTAGAATCCTCCGTGGCTCAACCCAAGTAACCTTGGAAGCCGAAAAACCAACATACATCTCAGCAGAAACATAGTTTGCAATCACAGGATTTTTAAAAGTCAAAGTAGGGACAGTTGGACGAGGAACGTTAATAGGTGCTACTGTAACATTTATCACAAATTCGCTTCCATCAAAATCAATCCAAGCACGAACATTCTGCCCATTGTTCATAATCACAGGCACAAAACCTCCTGACGAATTATAATACCCAGCATCCGCAATTTTGATAGATTCAATATTGTTCAAATCAATCCCAATATGATTCCCATTGGGGTCGTTGACCTCCGTATTACGCCCGGTATCGAATTCGACAACCAGAAGAGGAGCTGGGGAAGGTGCGATCACATTAGTGAAGAGACCGAAATACTGGCCAGCAATAGCGTTAGGTGGGTTAGTCCAGTTGGAGAGGACGAAGGTGAGGCCGAAACCTGGACTGTCGGCGATCTCTGGTAGTACGGAAAAGACAAATGAAGTGGAGAAGGAAGAAAGAGCAGTGGAATTCTGGGTGCGTATCATTTGAAATCTTGAGGGGTAGAAGGCCCGACCAAAAGAATTCTGGTTGGTGTCGTTGGTCAGCTTAATGACCGAAGTGTCCACCTGGGCATCGCCGATGAGAGTGACGCCAGGGTCCTTGGGATTGAAGGAATTGAAGAGGAAGTCGAGGGCAGAACAGGGATTAAGTAAACACAGGAGGAGGATGAGGAGGGAGGAGGACAGAGGTGGCGGCGGCATGTCGTTTACATATGCTGCCGGCAATCGGAGGAGATGTATGTTGAGGATGATGAAGATAAAATATTGTGGTCAAGTATAGTTTATTGCATTGGGGTGGACCTACGGTATCTTCTTTATGATGTTCTTTAGAAAAGGATGTTTGGAAAATTTTATTATTTTTAACTCAGTTACATAAAATTTTGTACTATTTTTATGAATAAAATATAAAAGGTATATAAATTTTGTTGTAATATGTAATTTTATCTTTATATTTTAAATAACACATTATAAAATCTTTGTGTTTCAACTCTATTCAATTTAATTTTTTTAGTTACTTTTCTGTTAAGTCTAACTGAAATAATATAATTACTTTTTCACTTATATTTATCTCCTAATTTAGTATCTATTATTTATTCAAAAAAAAACTTAATATCTATTATTTACATCAGACCTCCTACCTCTGCCATCGTCGCCATATCCATCAAATACGCCTCCACCTCTATATCTGCCTTCATACCAATGTCTCTCAGGACCTGAAATTCAGCATCTTCCTATCCCTTGCTGGTTTTGTCATCCTAAGGAAAAATTAATTCTTTCTTATGGGATTTGATTTTGTGATATTCGTTTGATATAATATTACTGTGATTCTTTGGTTCAAGATTGAAGGGTGGTGATTTGGTTACGATGGATTTTGTAGAGCTATGGATATAATCATTTTTTGATTATATAATACGTGTTGGGGGGTATTTGTCGTTTGTTCTGTAATGGATTGATTCTCAAAAACACTATGGAATTTAAATTTTGGTATTTTTCTTCTAGTTTTAGGATAAATGAGCGAAAAGTTATAATTTGTTTTAGTAGAAAATAAATCAAGGAATTCTATTATTGAAAGGTGTTTGCTTCCTTCTTCATGTCACCTTATTTGATTATTGAGGAGTAGATTCAGGAAATAAATTATATTTACAGAGAAATTTATGATATTAAATAAAATTATTTTAATTTTTTATTTTTATGAATGGAAAAGAAATTGAAATGATACACAACAATTATTTAGTTATATGGTAATAAAACACAATAAGATTCTATAGAGTATTTTTATAAATAAAAAAATAACGTAGTATTTTTTGATTAAGTTTAGAGATTTTTAGTATTTTTTCTTATTTTCATTCACTTTTTATAGTTATGTAACAATATTTAAAATAATCAAATATGATTTTATAAAAACATTATTATCATGAAAACAATGTTTAATATTTATTTGTTATTATACAATTATAAAAAGTAGATGATGTAAATATAAAAATTAATATTGATCAAAGTGTAAAAATAAAAAAATTATAATTTTTTTAAAAAAATTTAAATGCGATATTATTTCCAATGCTACTATTTATCATGATAACTACCCCCACCATTGTTCTTTTACCCTGTGTTTGGCAAAATGATGTAGGGAGGAAAAAAAATAATGAGAGAAAATAAATTTTATTTTTTCTATTTATTTTTCTTCCTCATGTTTGGATAAAAAGGATGACAAGGAAAATAAATTTATTTTCCTTTGTTTGGATAGCCAAATATGAAAGGAAAAGAAAATAATATTTCATACAAATTTTACCCTTTATTAAAGAAAATATTTGGATATATAATTGTATTGTATAATGATAAAAAAATAATTATTTTATAATTTAATTGATTTTATATGAACTTAAAATTTATATAACGATAAATATAATGTTAATACTAAAAAAAATCTAACATTATTTTTTATCTTTGAAATGTTAAAAAATATATTTATAGATTGAGTTATATTTTTTAAATATTAAACATTAATTTTTAAATTAAATGTTAAATGCTAATATTTATCAAACATTATATTTCAATATGTTAATATTCAATCACTTAACAATAATTGATAAATGCAAAACTAAAAAGACAATAAACTTGTGTCAGATACTGTTGAAATTGTCAAAAATCATTTTCATACTATTAATCATATATTAGTAATGGACTAAAATACATTTTTCCAACTTTATTTATTGAAAGATAATTTTGATGTTAAAATGTCAAAATTCATTAGCATATTCTTACTTTCTTTTATTATGTACCATCTACTTTGGTTGGAGTTTAATTTTTTAAATTGTAATTTTATAATCAATTAAACGATAATATATATATATATATATAAATGCATACTCTGATTGAAAAAAGAAAAATAAAAAAATGAGTGATTTCAGCACTCCCAAAAGAGTTTCGATATTATTCTCACCATTTGCATTATTTACATTAACTATCATATCTTTCATATATTATAGTAATTATTTAAAGATTCTCTTTATTGATCTCTATGAAGTGAAAACTAATTTTTTTTAAAAAAAAAAGTTTTTTTGACCCTCACAAGTAATAATCGTAAAATTTAATTTATTTTTACCTTTATCTTGCTTAAAAATGTATTCAGACACCCTACTTTAATATTTAGAATTGACTAATATATTACACTAAATTAAAATTGCATGTTTAAATTTGTTTTTTTATTTTGTGCAAAGATTTGCTGTTTAATTTACGTCAATTTTATAACTAATTATCAAAGAAAAAAATTCTTCTGATTAAAATTATAATTTTGATTAATCTTTTGCAACTTTTATTGTAAAAAATTGATTGCAAAAATTTAACAAATAAGAGTTGATATTATATGATACTTACTAATTTCTTGGTATCATATATCGAGGGCATGTATTTTTTATTGGTACCGTTGTATGTCCCCGAGGAGGATGACACATAGTGGAGATGAGAAATTGGAGGAGACCAACTCAAGCTACTGCTGCCACCGATAATAACAATGACATTTGGTGTAATTTTTTAAAATATATATAGGCAGTATTGTAAATTTATTCTCTCATCTTTTCTCTCTATTTTGAAGGGAAAATGAAGGAGAGAAAGTAACCAATATTTTTATTTTCCCTCCATTTTTTCTTTTATTCTCAAATAAAGAAAAATAATTTTTCTCTTTTATTTTTCTTTATTATTTTTATTTTATTTTTATTTTTTTCCCTCGAAACAGAGGCTTAAAATGTTACCCATAAAATAAAATTGTTAAAAGTCCATCTATTCATTAGGCAGAGCTAAAGGTGTTCTTTATGATTAGGTGGGTAGCTTGCAATAATTTGTCTTTATGATTAGATCGGTGAATTGTAATAATTTGTGTCAGTATTGACTGGAGATATTCGCTGGAATGGTGGCAAATGGGTTGATATAGGTGAAAATTGACATAGCCTATTTATCTATTTAGGACTCATTTTATGTTTATATGAATATTTATATTTAGGTTGCACGGAAATTTTATTAGATTTATATTTTTGTTGAAAATATTTTATTTTTAAATTTTATAGAAATTTTTTAGAAATATTTTAAATATGTTAAATTTATTTTTAAATTGATAATACATTTTTTAAACGGAAAAAAAGGTAAAAAATATTTACAGTCATTAAGAATAAAAAATTTATTAAATTTTCAAATAGGAAAATAATATAAAACAAAAATTAAAAAATTTATTAAATTTATAAATAGGAAAATAATATCAAAATGAAATTTAAAAATTATCAAATTCTTAAACTATTTATGATTAATTATTATTAAGAAACTATAGACAATTATTTTTTTATTCTAGAAAACTTGATTTGTTTTTTTTTTATTTTTTATATTTATTGATATTAAATTATGTTTGAAATAAATAATATTATTAAATATTTATATACGATATTAATATTTATGAATGTTCTTATATTCTTAATATTTATATATTTACCTTTATATTTTTAATATTTTTACATTTTTCCCACCTTTTCGTTTCTTATATTTTTTATAAATACCGTTTCATCATTTCTATTTCCACATTTTGCCATTTCTAGTTTTCATTTTCATGTAATATAGTGCACTTAACCCTATTTAACTCATATTCACATATTACATCATTTTATTTATAAATTTCATATATTTATTTATTTTTTAATATATATTACTTCATTTTTATTGATAAATTTTATATGCATTATATTATAAAATAGGTGTATAAAATAAATATACATGATAAATACATGCAAGTTATTTCTTATTTTCTTATTATTACATGATAAATACACGCATGTAATAATTTAATTTAGGATCTAGTACATAAATTTAGAATATCAACTTTAATAATTAAGCGGAAACAAATTGTGTACCTGTCTGCTCGTTGAATCCCAAATTGTTTTGAGTCATAATTACAACCGCTGAAATTAAACGCTGAAATAATATATCATAATGGTTGAAAAAGAAAGATAGGTCTTCCTCTTTTTGACCTTCTCACAAAACAGTTACAATGGACGTAGCAACTAGGATTGTCAACATGAAGGCAGGAGAGGAGACCTAACCTATTTATAATAAATTTTAATAAGTTCACTCATCGCATATCCATGTTAAAATAAACTTACACTGACCGTCTTTTATATCGGTTCACAAAAGGTGTCACAAGCTCATAACTCAATTGATTACATTTTAATTGGACTTATCCGCAATCAATAAACTATATTATTCAGTTCATTTTATAAATAATTAAAATAAATTCATAATTAATATTAGTCCATATAAAAATTTCAACAATATTCACATACTACATCATTTTATTTATAAATTTTATTTATTTATTTAATTTTTAATGTATATTACTTCATTTTTATTGATAAAATTTATATGCATTATATTATAAAATAGGTGTATAAAATAAATATACATGATAAATACACGCAAGTTATTTCTTATTTATTTAGTTAGTTATTTTATCATTCTAACTCTCTCCAATATAGAACACTTTTCATTATCTATTTATGCTATCAATCACTGGAGAATATAGATTAGCGGATTTTTCTTTTAATTTTTCCAATAAATTGTTTCTCTCTCCCTCTCTCTCAGCTAACTTTGTCCCATCTTTGGGATGTTTAATGTCGCTATATCTCAAGAGAAGATTATATATTTATGGTTGAAAGAATGGTTCAAGTCAATGGTTGGAAAAATCAGCATTTCTTTTTATAGAGATTTGACTTAATCATGTATTAATTGTTCAAACGAAAATCTAACTTTTAGAATTTTCTAATATTTCTATTACATATTTACTATAAGCAATAAAGCATTCTCACATCAATTGCATCAATAAAAATATAATGAATATATTTTATTTAGTAAATGCTATAAATATAATTAATATAATTTTAAATATTTAAATAATAATTTCATTAATATATATGGTTATCTATTACTTTCAATAATTTTTATATAAATAATAATATGATATTTTTTTTAGTGATGTATATATTTTAAATGAGTATTATATTAGTACCCTTACTCAATCTATATTTATCTATATATTAATAGTGTTAAGTGAATAATAATTTATTTATTATCTATTTAAAATATAACTACTCATTTATCACTTATATTCTATTTTTAAAGGATGGATAAATAATTATGAGTCAATTTTACCACCTCTATTTGCTACATCAACTGTTTACACTCAATAAATAAATTTTAATTTTAAAAAATATGAACATTTTTACTCTTAAAACATAAAAAAATATATATATTATAATAATACTTATTAGTAAGTGATTATTTAAGATATTGTCGTTGGATATATTAAAAAAAATTATTACACTCAATTTAAATAAATTTTCCCCAAATTTGGGTGGCGGCTGGTAAAAGCTGTAAAAGTCCAATATCAAATTTGAGGCCCAACCGAATCCAAAGCATCTGTAATTCATATATATATATATAACAAGTAAAGATTTAAAAAATGATACAAGTATTTAATCTATTGTGAGTTCAACAAAGTGAGTCGAATCATACCCAGGGATTGAGCCTGATGAAATTTGATTAAATTAAGATAAAGATTATAAAAACACTAAATTGTATATATAATTAATTAAATATGATAAATATATGACAATAAATTTAATAAGGAAAAAAAATATAAATTTTAGGTTCATTTATTTCATGAAAAATAATTTTTCTAACGAAAATATTTTCTAAAAAAAATGTTTTATAAGAAAATATTTTTTGAATAACATAGTTTATGATATTTAGAACACACTATAAAAAAATATTAATTTTCTGATTAATTTATAAGATTATTAATAAAATTTAGACTTTATATAAACTTATAAAACTATATTTAATTTCTTTAGGTTCCACAACAATCTACTTCAAGGGTCTTTGTGGATACTCACGTGGTTGAGGTGTAATTTAATCTCTGTCTTATAAAGAAGAAAGGCATAAATTTTTCATCTTGTATTGGAAAAGATTTTAGAATTACTAAATGATAAATTAAGAAAAACAATATTCCTTTGATAAAAGACCATCGTGCTATTAAAAATATTTGTATTTTTCTCTCAATTATTATAAATTTATGTAATTATAAAAATAAATTATCACAAATAACTCTAATAATAAAAATAATTGATGAAATTCTTCCTATAAAAAAAGTAGGACAGAAGTTGGAGAACAACTTCTATCGATATCATTTTCAATTAACATTTTAAATTTTTATAATAAAATAATATAAAATTAAAAAATAATTTTAACGAAATAATATAAAATTAAAGTAATTTTAATAAAAAAATTTATTTCGTTATTATTTATTATTTCACTATAAGTTGAGAGGCTTATTGCACCGGATTAGTCATGCCTAAAAATGAAAGGTGACTTTATGGCTTGCAACTTTTCTGTAGAGACGTGTAAGGACAATCTTTGCTAAATCCATCTTGGAGGAAGAGCCCTTTCTTCCATTTACCACTGAGCTATAGACTTGTGGTGCCAATTTCTTGTTATACTTGCAAGGTTCGCATTGAGTTGCCAATTTCTTGTTATCTCAGTTGCTTATACACTCCAAAAAATCTTAGAATTTGAAAAAATTGAAGTTGACCCAATCCAAGGATGACTTTTAGCTTCCGACTTTTTTGACAAGTCGATCTTTGCGCTCATTGAAAAGTTCCCTTCATCCATTTCCCACTGAGATAGCCACTTGTCATGCGCAGGACAACAAAACTTATCCTTCCACAAACTGTTTCTAGGTTCTTTTGCAGCATTCTGCGTCCCTTTAACTCCTGGGATGAAAGATTCAGACTGTACGCGGCTCGTAAAAGCTGTAAAAGTCCAATATCAAATTTGTGGCCCAACAAAATCCAAACCATCTGTAGTTCATGTATATATATTAGATTGTAACCAAAGAAACTTAAATGCCTCGAACACAAGTAAAGATTTTAAAAATGATTCAAGTATCTAATCTTTTGTGAGTTGAACAAAGTGACTCGAATCATACTCAATGATGAAATTGAATTAATATTTTAAATTTTTATAATGAAATAATATAAAATCAAAAAATAATTTTGATAAAATAATATAAAATTAAAATAATTTTAATAAAAAAATTTATTTCGTATTACGGCTTAAAAGGCTTATTTGATATTTAGTTTCGCTAAAAATGACAGGTGACATATGGTTTGCGACTTTTCTGTAAGGCCAGAGACATGTAAGGACAATCTTTGCTAAATCCATCTTGGTGGAAGAGCCCTTTCTTCCATTTCCCACTGAGCTAACGACTTGTGGTGCCACTGCAAAGTATACACAGGACCACAGGAGGATTAAACAACAGCACTTATTCTTTTGCTTCCGAAGGATTTTTATCAAAAATATTGAGGTAGTATAGTCAACTTAATAGTACTATATTTAATACTACAAACATCTCCGGCTCTCAGAAGATGGAAGGGAAGCATAGTCTAGAATATGGGCTAAGTGGCTGCTAGTCAAGGGGATAAAAGCCCAATAGTAAATCTGAGGCCCAATAGAATCGAAAACAGCCCAAATGAATCTCTTGCCTGACGCAAAAAGGTCATTAACGCCTTGAACAGAACTAGTCCGTATGAGAGTTGAAAAAGTGGAAGGAAGATTATTTAGGATTGAAAGTCAAGATTTAAATTTTATCGACGCTATTTTTCTTTTTAATATTTAAAAAAAAGTGAAGGTGGTGATATTTTGAAAAAAAATATATATCATTGCTTCTTCCGTTATTAGATAAGTTTTGCCATATTGATCCAATCACTGTCAATAGTCAAATTATATAAGAAATTAGTTATTAATTTGTGTATTGTGTAAACTGTAGTATAAAAGTTTTATAAAATTTTTAAATATGAAAATTTTATCCTTTTATTTTATTATATTTAATATATAAGAATTTAAAAATAATTTTAAATTAATCTAATTTAAATTATATTTAAATTTTTATTTGAGTTAGATAAACAATAAAATTTTTAAATTTTTTTGAGTATTTTTTATTATATATATTTTTTAATTTATTTTGAGTTAGTTATTTTGCAATTTTTTTATCAACACTATGTAATTTTTAATTATTTATTTATCAAAATATTAATTTAATAAATGAAGAATATTAATTATTATAATATTAAATTAATTTCCTTAATATATTGATGCTTTCTCCTTACTGTTAACATCTCTTTCAATCTTGTTCATCATTTTCTTGATTTTTTGAGAATCACTATTTCTGGATTGAACATAATGCATCAGCTGCATTATCATGTTTCCTTTTCACCATTAATGAAGAATCTCCCCTGCCAATTGTGTTAGTGCCATTTGAGTGAGGAAATCGACCTCAGTGACAATCCTTCAGTCATTTCATATTAGTTTTTAAAATTTTGAATCCGGTTATAAGTCACATTATCGTAAAAAAATTTAAATCATTCAATTAAATTAAATCTAATTTAAATTATAAATTAATTTAATCTAATTATGTTTATAATTAATCAATTGAAGTTATTAAAAATATTAAAATGATATTTTATTTATTAAAATAAAATTAGAATTGAGGCGATTCAAAAAAATTCGGTAGATACCCATTTCCCAACTTTAATGGGAACATGATACTGGTGAGTGTCATCATCGGCTTTGGCGTTAGGGATGGAGGGTGAAACTCCAATTCAGCAAGTGCGGCCACTATCTTCCACCCAATGTTGATGTGGACATATAGGGATTGTGGTTAACTGAAGTTTGATGAGGATCTTTTTCTCATTGTAGCACTGGCTGTTGCCACAACACCATCCACGTGTTAGGCAGTGGCACCATAGTCATGCACTTGGCATCGTCATGGCCTATTCTAATTTAATAATAATTAATAATTTAAATAAAAATTATTATTTAATATTAAATTAAAATATCATTAGATTAAATATAAATTATTATTTATTATTAAATTAGATATATTCAAATATCATTAAACTAAATATAAATTATTATTTTATTAATAAATTAAATTATATTATATTATTTAATAATATTATTAAATATGTTATTGTAAGATTCACTTAATAAAAAAACTTTGATGTGACAAAATTGTTATTGTCAATTGGTTAAATTCAGTTGAAATGCATTTTCTTCTTATCCTTCTGTTCGTTAAGTATGTTGTCTTAATGACTTATTAATTTGATTTTAAGCAAGTCATAAAAATTAGTAATTCCATACAATATGTGATGGCTAAGCAATGTTGAATGTCAAATGCTCTACTAAGAGAAAGTTTTGTGTTATGACTAACTAATAAAGGATATATATATATATATATATATATATATATATATA